>JAUEJL010003730.1:0-10342 GCA_032274825.1 Drosophyllum lusitanicum | reverse complement strand
CTTCTCCTTCAACATCAGCGTCGTCGCCAATGCACCTCCCGAAAGATGATCCGTCGGCTTCATGTAAAATTCGTAGTGAAGAGTGTTACGTCCGGATTGTCAGGCCTTTGAGGTGTGGAACTCGTAACCCTTGATCGGTTACGTCCTCATGAAGGGAGATTTGATTGAGGATCCATGAGTAGAGTGGAGAGTGAAGAATAGAATTTATAAAAAATGGTGAAGAGTTGAGAATATATTGAAGAGTGTTAAAAAATGGTGAATAATAGTGGTATATATAATGATTAGTTGGTTGAATAAAAAAACAAAACTAACCGTTGCCACGAACGGTAATTTTTTTAAAAAAATGTACCGTTGGAAGGGGGTGGGGTTGAGTGTTCTCCGTCGAGTAAAAGAGCCCGAAGAAGCTACCCGATTGGCCTACCCGACCAACGCGTTTTGGTGTTCCCGATGGCACTCGATGGCATCCAAAGCCATCGAGTCATGTATAACGCTCGGTCTAATGGATTGATGTATTGGGCATGAGTGATGTGGGATTTCGGGCAATAAAAGATATAAATACATGTTTTAAGCACAAAACCCTAGACACCAAAATCTAAACCATATTACTTTGCACTATAACTGTGTGCTTGAGCATTTATGCGAGTGATGAAGAACAAACAAGGAGGATTGTTTCATTTCTCACCAAATCGACTGATTCTTGTTGAACCACACTTCAAGTACAAATGTACAATCCCTAATAGCATTACAATTTCCTGTGATGATTTTAAGCAATTAATCGAAGATTTATGTGGGGTTGTGTGAGTTACGTACGGTACGTGGTGCGATAAACTGAGAACAACAATATTGTTTTGATCTATGAAAACCCAACAAAATCAAATTAAATTAGTGAGATTCATTGAAATGTTGTTAAAAATCTATAACACAAAAATCATATAGAAAGATTGGGATTTGGGAAATTTTGAGTAAGGGTCGGTGTGTGTGTTTGGTTGTGACGAAACCGAGAACGAGAATGGTTAATCACTTATTAAATCTCGGTTATAGCACAAATAGCAATCTAGGACCTAATTTAATGATGATTAGAAGCACCTTGTGCATGAACTATACCAAAGAACACGATCTGCATCAAATTAGAGTATGGCTGTTGGTTTAATGTTCATCTTAGTTGAATCGAAAAGATGGGTTGGGAAGGTGTTTGAATCGTAAACTTAAAGTCTATGTGAATTGAATGCTTAGGTTGAGTCCCTATGGGGATTCCCCTTCCGAATCGTGAATTGCATTTGTAAAAATAAAAAAAAAGAGGAACTAGGCACAATCGGAAACCGGGGGGACACACTACAAGAAAAATGGCTTTTTAAGGCGACACATTTTCGTCGCAAATACCCTAATTGTCGCCCCAAAAGGTTTTTCGAGGCGACATGTCGCCTCAAAAAGTACGCCGCAAAAAATTTGTGCCAAAAACTTATTTGCGGCGAAAATTTTAACATTTGCGGCGAAAAGTCGTTAACATTGTCTAGTCCACATGGCCTTTTGCGGCGACACTTGTCGCCTCAAAAAGTTTTCGTCTCAAAAAGTCATTTTTCTAGTAGTGACAACCATGAATCATTCAAAATCGAAAACTATGTGTGTGATGATGGATCGTGAAGTACATATAGAAATGAGAATCGAAAATTGTGTGTGTGCTGATGGATCGTGAAGTACGTATAGAAATGAAAATCGAAAACTGTGTGTGCTGACAGATCGTGAAGTACTTATAGAAATGAGAATCAAAAACTGCATTAGGTCTTGAATCGAAAACTAAGGATTGAGTCCCCTTTGGGGATTCCCCAATCGAAAACTACACGTATTAAAAACACCAATCGAAATGTGCACATATTTGGATGATTCGGAAACCTGAATTGAAAACTTAGGTCTTTTATATATAGTTATAGATAAACTGATAAAAAAGCAGAAAAGTTGATCTGGAACTAAAACCAAAAATAAATAGAAGAACTAAGAAAGAAATACTAAGTCTGAAATTGCTAAAACAAAACCATCGATAGTAAACACCATCAAAACATCAATGTTTCATCACTTGTAGCTAAATTGTTTGTTAAGGTTGAACTTTATTTGGTATTTTGCATTTAGATTATGTATTTTGACAAAAAAAAGGGACAAAAACAGTAAAACAAGACTCACAAACTCACCAACCTGTTTATGACCCGTAAACCCGTTTATGACTCACCAACCCACATACCCGCATATTTAAATGGGTTGCACAGGTCGTGTCGTATTTTCATGTATACGGGTCGTGTCACACACCTTAATTTTGACACTTGTGTAATTCAATAATTTTCTTTACTTACCTCCTCTATTGATTTTGACACTTGTGCTCAACTTATGACTAAAATGATACGTACGAAAATTTTATATAAGGATATATAACATCTTATTTTACAAACACTGCCTATTTATTTTTTACTCTAATCTTTGTTAAATCAAAATAAATTTGATATATGGCCACGAATAAAATTTTGCAAATATATGACCATTACTTTGTGGTCACCTCTTTAACTTCTTGTTCAGGGATGTCTTTGAGAGAGTGCAGGAGGTGCAGTCGTACAGGGCTCACATTTTAAAGGGAGCCCACTTTTATATATTTATATATATATATATATATAAAATACTTTTCAAAGCCCACAATTTAAAAAATAAAAATTTAGAAAGCCCTATTTTGATTAATATATATTAAAGAAGTGAACATGTTAATTGAATACTTCAAAGAGTTCAGAGAAACAGGGTTATCTAAGGCTATTATGATGCTAAGGAACTTGTCATAGAAATGAATATTAATCCAGTATTCCCTCAGAGACATCAAGTTCATAGAAAAAAACAATTAATTTGACGAGAACCAGAGTGATCAATATGTCTTATTTTTAGCTCAGGAGAATTATAAAGTAAGTTATTTTTAATATATTGTTGATCTAGCTAGCGCTTCTCTTAAAACTATATTTGAACAGTACAATGAGTATGAAAAAGTAATTTGTTTTTTGTTTCCTAAAAAGTTTTGAGGAATTTGATGACAAAAATATTAAGTCCTGTTGTAGTTGTCTTGAATCCGCACTTAAGTATGATGGATGATCAGATATGGAGTTGAAGCTGCTTGACACGTTTTTTACGCGGGGAAACTATCCGACCTAACGATATCTTAAAATACTTAAAAGAAGTTATTGTTTTCCCAATGTAATTATTGCATATAGAGTCTTATTGACTATTGTTGCATATGCAGAAAGAAGTTTCTCAAAAGTTAAGTTGTTGAAGTCCTACTTACGGTCCAAAATGTCATAAGAAAGGGTTAATGGATTGATAATGATAGCTATTGAGAATGATATTTTGGAAAGTATTAATTACGAAGAATTGATTCATAACTTTGCTTTCACTAATGCTAGAACTTCACGATTCATGTAAATATATAGAATAAATTATTTTACTATCCTCTTTTGTTTTAGTTTTTGATATAATAAATATCGTAGTATTAGTTAATTTTTGCTTATATGTGTATGTGTGTGTATATGGGGCCCATTTTTTCACTTCGCACAGGGCCTCCAAAATCCACGGGACGCCCCTGTTCTTGTCACTTTAGTGACCACTATTTTTAATCTTTAATTTTTCAAATCTGTGACCATTATTTGTGGTCACTAGTAATTTTGTGGTTTAAAGAATAAAGACTATGTAGAGACGGTTATTTTTGTCACTATGCCTCAATTCAGTGATGACCATTTTTTGGTATCTAAATTTTCAAATCACTGACCGCTATGTCATGATCACTCACCCTCATTTTTAAGGCAAAAACAAATAACAATGTGAAGTACCTTGGACTTGAACCTGCGCCACCCACCTAAAGCTGATCTAAACAACATGGTTATTTTTGTCACTATGTCTCAACCAAATGAAAAGTCAAGTTACTCACCTCATTAACTAACTAATTCAGTGGTGTGAAGAATGAAGACTAGCTACGACTACTGTTTTTGTCACTATGTCTCAACCAACTGTCCACTATTTTTTGGTCATCGATCAGTACTTCTCACTAGTTTTTGAAAAAAAAATTAACATTATTTTGCTTCTTAGTGCCTGTGTTTTAGAGTTTTATTTTTTTGAGAAAATAATGATTTAGAAGGAAGAGGGAAAAAATTAAAAAATTTTGCATGAAAAGAAAATGAAAGGAAAATCTTTATGATTTTTCATTAGTGATTAAATTACCCTTAATGACAAGTTGACAACTAATAATCTTAGAAATAAGGGTATTATTATAATATAACTCGCTTTTTTTTCTTTCTCTAACTTGAAAACACAAATAAAAACAGTACCCTTTCTCTACATTTTTATTTTCATTCAAACTTCAAAACTAGGGTTAATTTCATATATACCTTTATTAAATATCAAAATATCTTATTTTTCCAGTTTAACTCACTACAAAAAAACTGTTGATTAGCAACGGATTTTAGATACGCCCAAAATCCGTCGCTAATTAGCGACGGATTAGCAACAATTTAGCAACAAATATGATTTAAAAATAAAATTTTAAAAAAAATATTAGTTTGGTCGCAAATCCGTGGCAAATTAGCGACAACATTTTTCCGTGTCTAAACCATAGCTAACTAGCGACTATTTAGCGTTTGCCATTTTCGTTTCTAATCCATTGCAAATTAGCAACAAATAGAATCCGTCTCTAAACTGTAGCTAATTAGGGACGATTTAGCAACGGTTTTCGGAATTTAATATTTGTTTCTTAAAAATTAACTAGATCCGTCGCAAATCTGTGGCAAATTAGCGACGGAAGTAATCCGTCTCTAATTTGTAGCTAATTAGCAACAATTTTGCGACAGTTTGAGATAATTTACCATTTTGGTTACTAATCCGTTGCAAATTAGCAACAAATAGAGTCCGTGTCTAAACTGTAGCTAATTAGCAACGATTTAGCGACGGATTTTCGAATTTAGTATTTGTTTATTAAAATTAACTACATCCGTCGCAAATCTGTGACAAATTAGCGATAGAAATAATCCGTCCCTAATTTGTAGCTAATTAGCAACAACTTTGCGACAGTTTGAGATCATTTGTCATTTTCGTTACTAATCCGTTGCAAATTAGCAACTAAGAGAATCCATCTCTAAACTGTATTCCAAGTAGGATTGGAGCTTGAAATAGAGTTTGAAAACTAGAATTAAAAGGGTAGATGTGTGTTTTTCATCATCGAGACCCGTTTTTTAACAAAAAAAAGGTCTGAATGTCTAGAAAACATTCTGGCCCGGTTCGTTTAAAGAAAATAAGGTCTAAATCTCATATTTCAGCACATCTGAAATTACATGGACACATTCAGACCCTGTTTTTTATAAGAAAAAAAGGGTCTGAAAATTAAAATTCATTCATACCTTGTTTCTTATAATAAAATCGGGCCTTGTTTATTATTCAGACCCTTTTTAAATAATCCATTTCTAAACCGTTATGAATTATCTAGCATTTTCGCAAAGCTACTCATGCATTAAGGATGAGACCATTGATTCACACTTATTAAGCGAACCCGTTGAAGATCCTTGTGGCTCCGGATTCCTCCAATCCACCCGATTCCGAATGGACCAATTCTGGGATCTTTTGTAGTGAAGGCATGTCATCGTTGAAAAATGACTTTCTTTTCAGCCGCTTTCATATTTCATTAAGGTAGTTTGCTGCAATAACCTATCATATGCGGCCTCTGCTGCTGTTCACAAGTACAAGAGCACATCATCGTACCCATAGTCATCTGAACGAGTCTCCTATTTGAATTCCCTGAGCAAGCTCTCCTCTTCCACGTTGCTGGAAAGGGCTTAGCCGCCTTTGGTCAACCATTTTACCGGTCATGGTACCCATTTTATTTAATCATGAACGATGATCAACGAGGGTCGTATTTTACTGAGATAAGTGAATATGACAAGAATTTGGTCAACCATGTTCCTACTTTGTTCGAATAAGTCAATCATGTCCGATACGTGAGATAGTGACATCTAGTTGAATACTACCTATGTTCAATCGAATGTTATGAACAAACACACACACTATAACACCGAACATATGGTTAATAGTTTGGTTTTGACCGATAACCAAACCATGCTCACAAATGGTCAATATTGGTCAATAAATATTATAATTGGATCAAATTAGTGAATCATTGTCAACTTTGTTCAATTAAAGTCACACAATATTCAAATTAGGAAATCAATTTACGAGTTAGTCTATCTGGTGCTCATTCTTGGTCTTTTTCTAAACTTAAAATTGCTAAGTTACCTTTATCCCTACTTTTATTCAGTTTAAATGGTTTATAGGGAAATCACAAGCAAATTCATCTAAAATATCGAATGTTATGAATAAACACACACACTATAACACCGAACATATGGTTAATAGTTTGGTTTTGACCGATAACCACCATGCTCACAAATGGTCAATATTGGTTAATAAATATTATAATTGGATCAAATTAGTGAATCAATGTCAACTTTGTTCAATTAAAGGCACACAAGGTTCAAATTAGGAAATCAATTTACGAGTTAGTCTATCCGGTGCTCATTCTTGGTTCTTTTCTAAACTTAAAATTGTTAAGTTACCTTTATCCCTACTTTATTCATTTTAAATGGTTTATAGGGAAATCACAAACAAATTCATTTAAAATCTAGAAAACCTATTTAAAGCAGATTTAAAAAACGAAAATTATAATCAAATTTTTTTCATTTCCCCATGTTTGAACACTTCTATAACTTAAAAAAAACTATCTATAAAAAAATTTAAAAGAAAAAGTTTATTAAGTAATACTCCTTAGTAAAAAGTTTAAGAATTAATACAAAATTTTTGCCCATTCCCGCTTCAATTCCTTTTCCCTCTTGTTTTCCCCATTTTCCCCTAATTTCTCCAAGATTCTTGATATGTACGCTTCCTTTCTCCCCATTTTCCATTTTCCCCTCAGTCAATTAACAATTCCAAGCCCTAAATCTAACAACAAAATCCTAGTTACGGTTCTTTTCTCCCACCGATAACCACAACGACTCCGACCTCCGACCATCATAGCTAGTGTTGACTGCCGACCACCACTTCTTCTCTCATCTAAAGCGATCACGAGCGCTGACCCTTAATCTCTGTGTACGTAACTCTATCTCTAATGGTGAGGGGCAGATATGAAATAGGTGTAGGGTTATTTTCTTCACAAGTACTTGTATACTATAGATATAAAAGTAATTTAATTAAATATAAAAGGGTAAAATAGTAATTTTATACAAGCTCGATTAGGCTTGCGAGCCTGGCGAGCCGAGTGTTTTAGAGCTCGAACTCGGCTCGAAACGCTACTCGAGTAGCTCGAGCTCGACTCGGTTCACTTCGAGTCGATTTCGAATATTTTTCGAGCCGGTCTCGAGTAGCTCGCGAACTGTCTCGACTCGGTTACACCCCTAGTAACAGGTCATATTCGTATGAACATATGAATTCAATATAGTATATATCCTATAATAGTTCACGATGGATTTTGTTGGGTTGTAATAAGTAGTAATGCGTTATTATGGTCATATGTAAGTCATTATATATATATATATATGAATTTTAATAGGTATGCGGCAATAATGGTTAGTTTTATCTTAATTTGTTGGATTGAGTTGTAACACGTCATGGGGTTATGTTCGTATGAATGAGTTATTTATAGGTCATGATGAATCTAAATGAGTTATTTTTATCTAAATTTGTCAAATTTAATTGTAACGTATCACATAGTAATATAGTATAAATGTATTATAACAGGTTTTTATGGGTTGAATAAGTTATGAACATTTATATGCATTTTACGAATCAATATAAGGATGATAATGGGTTTTAATGGGTAATTTGTGTAATAATTCATGCTTGTACTTTGTTGGGTGCAATAATGCTCATGGATAGATAATATGTTAATAAAGTGTTATTATGACATGTAATATTATTAATATTCTAGCGTGTTACGTGTACAGGGACTTATTGAACTCTTTTAATACTATTGATTTTTATATGTATGTGGTTAATATGTGTTAATATAATACTTAGGTACTTGAGCTACAACGACAACAAGAAAACTTAAAAAAGAAATAGAAGAAATGAGGGCACTTGAAGAAGTGGCGCATGCATGTGAAGAAGCGGCACAAAAGAGGTTTGAAGACTTGCAAGAGATATTACTTTCTTGTTATGCTCTCCCCCTCCCCTTCCGATTTAAGTTAAATGTCGAATGTTAAACAATATATGGTATGTTTAATATTAGCACTTTGAATTGTATTTTGTAATGTCAAACAATATGTTAATTCTTATTTTGTGAAATAAATTTAGTTTTATTCCAAAATGTGTTATGTATTAATCGCAGCTTTATATGTATACAGGTATTGAAACAAAAGTAACAAATATACTTTTTATTTTTTTTCAAAATTTGTTGCAAATCCGTCACAATTCCGTGGCTAAAATTCTGTCATAACGGGTACAAATCCGTAGCAAAAATGTTGCTAAATATCGTAGCTAATCCGTTGCTAATCAGTCCGTTGCTAATCAGTCCGTGGCTAATCCATTGCTAATTTTCCGTCGCAAATCCGTTGCTAATTTTCCGTCGCAAATCCGTTGCTAAAATTCCGTCGCAAATCCGTGGCAAATTAGTAACAACCTTAGCCACGGCAGATTTCATTGCAAACACCGAAATCCGTCGCTAAATTTCGTCCCTAAATTTAGCGACGACCATATTAGCGACGGTTTAGTTTTGTCCCAAATCCGTGGCTAATATGGGATTAGCGACGGATTAGGGACGGATTTGGCCGTCGCTAATCAGCAGTTTTCTTGTAGTGACTTATAAATATCATATATATTTTTCTTAAACTTTTAAAATATCTTATTTACCCAAATAATCATTTTTATCAATTATTAATCATTTTAAATCAATTTAAATTATAAAATATAATTAAATTACTATTAGACCCATCTTTTAAATCTATTTATAAAATATCCTATATACCTATCTATTTATATATACGATTCTATAAATTAATTTGAATGATCGAGTATGGTTCATACGTGTGTATATATATATAATATCATGTGATTAACACACCAATCAAAGTACCTACATAATTAAGAAAATCACTATTAATCAATTCTAATACTTTAAACAAAAGAATTGCGCTGAAAACAATAATTTTTAAACAATCATTTTCACAAATTTTAATACTTATGAAAAATATGAACATCACTGGAAGAAAATTGTCTACAAAAAATGAATTGTGATGACATGCAATATAAAAAACCATTTAATAGTAATTATTGTACTAGCCGGAAATATTGTCTATCAAATTACATGATATTTTATATATATATATATATATATACACACATACGTATGAACTTGTACTCGATCATTCAAATTAATTATTAGAATCGTATATATAAATAGATGGGTATAAAGGATATTTTTTAGTTAGATTTAAAAGAGGGGTATAATAGTTATTTAATTATATTATATAATTTAAATTGATTTAAAATTATTAAAAATTGATAAAAATGATGATTTGAGCAAATAATATATTATGAAACCTTAAGAAGAGTAGGACAAATAAAATATTTTGATATGTAATAAGGTTATATATGAAATTAACCCTAAAAAGTATTATCATTTTTCTTATTTCTTTTATCTCCTAAATTTTCTTTTCTGTTCTTTTTCTTTGTATCTAAACTCTCGATCAACACAGCGTTAATGAGTGATGACAATTTAGTATTGGTCACTCATTCTACAGTAGTTACCAAAATTCGGTGATAAGTTAATATATGGTGAATAATGATGATATTAGTGACTTATTTATAGGTTGTCACTAAAAAGCTAGTCACTAAAGAAGATTTTTCTTGTAATGCGATCTTGTGTTGGATCTATCAACAGAACTTTCTAATTTATACTTAGATATGCATTTTAAATTTTTTAACCATAAACTTAAGCACATCTTATAAACATTTATGACCTAGAGTGTGAAGAATGTATTATTGATTGGTCATAAGTCTTTTTATAATTACACAGTATAGAATTATAAATAGTTTAATCCATCAATTAAATTTACATAAATTGATATGTACATTTTTAAGTAAGGTTAACTTTAAACCCTGTAAATTATTCTTTAAATAGTCCTCCAATCTATCCTAAGTAGTGTGTCATAAAAGAGCTTTGTTAAGTGTGTTTTAGGAAATAATGATAACATCATAGTACGATTATAGAGTACTAGATTTAGAGACCCGTGCACGCACGGGTTTTATAAAATTAAATTTTAAGCAATAATTTTCTAAAGAAAAGAAT
>JAUEJL010003719.1:0-10343 GCA_032274825.1 Drosophyllum lusitanicum | reverse complement strand
CCTTCAGAAAACTCTCAAGCTCAAGGTTTATTGATGATTTCCCATATTACTTGACAATAACACTGTTTTTTTTTTTTTTTTGCATTTTATCATCAATGTATCTTCTTTTTTTCCCCGATTCAACAGAGCGAACGTGACTTTCTAATGGATCCATGTAGCGGACTTTCGGCCAACACATCCAGACCAGTTAGTCTTAGTATGCTAGACTTGAATTATCCCTCGGGTTTACTTGTCCGAATCCAAAAGGCCACATAGTGTTCTCGCTATTAAACCGAACAGATACTTCTTACTATTTATTATATTTTTTCAGACAATGTATACAGCTTTAAATCCCGGGAAATCAATCTCAACCTATTGTTGTATAGATTCAGCTATCTTATAATTTAATGCGGTATCTTAGGATACCGATACACTGATCATAATTTTCTGAAGGCTATTTCTCTCTCTCTCTCTCTCTCTCTTTACATGCATGACCTTTTAAAATTTTAGAATATCATGGATTGACAGCAAGTTAGAAATTGTTAAAATGATGAAAACCCACAAACAATGAAACATAAATGGTAAATATGATCCCGCCTTTAAAGTTCAGTTACTTTTTCCGATATTATCTATCTTACTTTAATGCACAGGGAGGTGCCAAAAACAAAATTTGTTCCTCATTTGAAAACAATTTAAGCGTGTAGATAGCGCTTTCAGGACAATAAATGGTTAATTCAATTAACCCTCACCCCACACTTAAAGATCTGCATTGTCCCCAATGCAGTTAATAAAAGAATATAAAATGGCAAAATGTAGAGTACAAAAGACAGATACTCCCCGGGGGGGCTAACAGCCACGCAAACAGAATCAAAAGAAGGCATCACAGCATAGCAGTTGGAATTCTGATTAAACCACTAAAAACAAGCGTAAGCTATCACCCAATGAAAAATAGTATATTTAGAAACCAACACGAATACAATACGAAAGCAACCAAACATAACAGATAAATAAAAACACCACAATCAAACAAAAGGACAAAAGAGCCACAACTGCAGAAATGGCCTACTGAGAACACGCAGGTTACTGTGGAGGTGGACCCTTATGCGGCGGTTGTTGCCCGGGGAACAAATATCCGTACCATTCAACTTGGAAATTGTCTTGCTCGTACGGAGCCGGTTGTTGTGGTTCCTAACGGGGTATGGGGTTGTAAGCTGGCAGGGTATATGGGGGATCTTGTTGTTGAAAATAGCCGTGCATCATTTCACGCTGGTAACTAACTTCGTGTTGCGTTCCCCAATGTGCGTACTCCAACCGTCTGTTTGAGTCACGCAGCTCCGCGTGAGCTGCCGCCAGGCTCTTAACAGAATCTGTTAACGCACCAACCCCAGATGACAATGTACCGAAACGGGTACACAAATCGTCATAATCTTGCCGCCGGTCAAATGCACCTCTAGATCCTGACGCCTCTGTGTGTTGGTGACACGGTGACGCTTCCTCTTCCTCCTCTGCAGACTCCTCCGAAGTATCAGGAACAACACAGTACCACTGACCTCCTCTGCCCTAGCCACAGAATATCACTTTCATCCCATCAAGCTAAGCTCGATCAATAAAGAGCATATCCTCCAACCTGTTCATGGAGCGGACAATCCGGTCAGTTAGGAGGCCGAAGTGCCTCGCCAACCGGGTCACGTAATGTGCACCCCAGATGGCACTGGAAATCTTGGGGACACAAGACTCAGAGAGATATCTGGAAAGCATGGCCTGAACATTAGTATACAGGAGATTGTCTACCAGCTAGTAGAGAAGCCATACATCTTGCCGGTTCACTTTGTTTCCTTTGGTCCGGCAGTTAATGTAACTGGCAATCATCCGATGGAGTACCCGATGGTCCGGGTACCAGAGCTCGATAGACTTAGTATTTTTGGACGAAAAACGCCCATTCCCTAACCGTTGCCATTCTCTTTCCGCAGAGAAATTATCAGGAGGACATTCGTCTGCCAAATCCAGATATGTCAGGAAGGCTGGGTGCTGGAGTTGTGCGTGTGTATAAAGTCCCATAGCCAGGGCGAATTACGAGAGGGACATGTGTCTCATGACACCGCCCAGACGGAAATGCAATCAATCGTCGGTGAAAAAGTTCACCATGGATTCAAATTGAACAGTACAGAAAAACTCCACAGAGAGTTTTCTATAAATAGGCTCACGCATGATTAGAGCTATGTTCCAGGCGGTGCAGAGATATGGCTCATAGTTGTGGGATAGGATTTCTCGCTACAGATATGCTCTCAAGTCTGCAGCTTTGTTGAGGGATTCCAAGAAAGACCAATCTAGCGTACGCGCAGGCGCGAAACGCTGTCAGGAACGTAAGTGCAACAAGCGGTTGCATTGAGTGCGGTCTAGGACATCGGCATCAGGACCGAACGTCATGAAAGTGTGCCCACCGTCAGGAGCCATGAGGTTGATAAGTTGCTCTTCAGCAGCTGCAGTTGAGCAATGCCCAACTCGAAGTCTCTTTGGTGCCATTGAGAAAATTTGTGAGAGTTGGCTGAAAAGCTAGAGAAATTTACAAGGAAGAGGAGCTGAAGGACACAAGAGTTAAAGCACAGAAGAGAAATTAGGTGAAGCAAAAGAGAGGTATGCATTGGTTTTTAAAGGAAAAGGCTGGAGCTGGTAGACCCAGGTGCACGACGTGGAGCATTGTCACACGCCATGGGCCCAGATGTATTCAGCGTCTGAAATTTGCTCGAGTGAGCAGTTACATCAACTTTAATTGTATTCAGATTTTGCATGTTACAAGAACAGTGACTCAGCATTATTATGATTCAGCCTTATTCTTGACCATATGCTCTGCTTGACAATATTCTTCAATGATGATTTGCATTATTATTTTTATTTCATTTCAGCTCCTTTCAATTCAAATGCCAGCATGCAATTCAGCCTTAATTCAATTCATATGTACTCTTTTAACTAGCCATGCACAAATTCAATACAGTTTAGAATTCAGCTTCTCTTTTTATTTTTATTTTTTTGTTTTAAAAAATATATGATTTTTTTGGTGTTTTATTGGGTTTAAAGAAATAAAATAAAACAAGACGAAACTAACAACTACGAACAGAAAATACGACGGAAGAAACTGAAAAATCGGGTCACCTCCCGACAAGCACCTCATTTATTTCCGAGTCTTGAGCTTGACTTGCCCCCAAGATAAATTACTTGGGATAGATCAGCATGACCTCCTCGAGGTCGGGTTCTTGCGTATGATTATAGAATTTCAAACGATGTCCATTAACTCAAAATGGACCTCTCTCGGATTCAAGATCGACGAACCCCATGCGCGATGACTTAATGACTGTATACGGACCAGTCCATCGCGACCGAAGCTTTCCTGGCGAGAATTTCAAACGCGAGTTGAAGAGTAAAACTTTGTCGCCCTGTTTAAATTCTTTGACAATTTTTAACCGCTTGTCATGTAATAACCTTGACCTCTCCTTATACATCAATGAGTTATCATAGGTTTAGTACCTCAACTCATCTAACTCGTTTAATTGGAGAAATCTATGTTTTCCTCCCTCTTCAGGGTCGAGATTCGATTTTTCAGTGCCTAGAACGCGCGATGCTCATTCTCGATAGGAAGGTGACAAGCTTTAACGTAAACCATACGGTATGGAGTAGATCCCGTGGGTGTTTTATAAGCCGTCCGAAATGCCCACAAGGCATCGTCAAGCTTTTCGGACCATACTTTCGGGTTAAACCCGATTGTCCGTTCAAGAATGCGTTTCAACCCACGGTTTGTGTTTTTGACTTGTCCGCTCGTCTGCGGATGATATGGGGTCGAGAATCGATGGGCTACCCCATATCGTTTCAAGACTTTCTCCAACTGATGATTATAGAAGTGAGAGCCTCGCTCACTGATGAGTGCTTTCGGACACCCAATCGCAAAAACAACGCTTTCAAAAAATTGACGACTACTCAGGCGTCATTTGTACGCAAGGCTTTTGCCTCCTCCCATTGAGACATATAATCGACCGCCACAAGTATGTATTTATTTTTGTGAGATGTAGGAAATGGACCCACTAAGTCTATCCCCCATACATCAAATATCTCACACACCTAGATGCCTTGCTAGGGCATTTCATCTCGTTTGGAGATGTTCCCAGCTCGCTGGAAGGCATCACTGGTTTTGACCATGATGAATGTATCTTTGAAAAGGGTTGGCTAGTAAAAACCACTGTCCAACACCTCTTTAGCAGTGTAATTCTTCCTCCGGTTGGACCTTCATGACATTCGCAAAGAATTTGTTTGGCTTTAGTACCAAACATGCAACGGCGCAAGACATAATCTGCGCCCAGCCGAAACAGATGGGGCGGATACCAATAGAAATATTTAACATCATACAGAAATTTTCGTTTCTGCTGATGTGTCAGCCCCTTTTGGATGAACCCTGCTGCTAGATAATTGGCTATGTCAGCATACCAAGGTTCTTCCTCTTGTTGAGACTCGATCATCTGTAAGAACTCGTCAGGAAACGTGTCGTCGATGGTAGACTCGTTGATTTCTTCGAGATTTGGATTCTCGAGTCTGGAAAGGTGATCAACAGCTACATTTTCTGCGCCTTTATTATCCCGGATCTCAATATCGAATTCTTGCAGGAGCAGAATCCAACGAAAGAGCCTAGGTTTTGCATCTTGTTTGGTGAACAGATATTTGAGTGTAGAATGGTCGGTGTATACTATGGTCTTTGATAAGACTAAGTACGGGCGGAATTTGTCGAATGCAAATACCACCGCTAGGAGCTCCTTTTCGGTAGTGGTATAATGCTCCTGCGCATCCGTCAGAGTCCTACTCGCATAGTAAATGGGCTGAAAATGATTGTTCTTTCGTCGGCCCAACACCGTCCCGAGTGCACAATCACTCACATCACACATAAGATCGAATGGAAGGGACCAATCGGGCGGCACCATGATAGGTGCGTGTGTGAGCTCATATTTCAACACATCAAAAGATTTCACATATTCTAGTGAGAAAACAAATGGTGTATCTTTCTCGAGTTATTGGGTCATCAGCCGGGCGATTTTAGAAAAATCATTAATGAAACGCCTGTAGAAGTTGGCGTGACCCAAGAAGCTACGAACAGCTTTGACATTTGTATGTGGAGGGAGCCTCGCAATAACGTCGATTTTGGATTTATCGACCTCCAACCCCACACTTGAGATTTTATGTCCGAGAACAATGCCTTCTCAGACCATAAAATGACACTTTTCCCGGTTCAGCACGAGGTGAGACTCCTCGCACCGAGCCAGGATACGATCAAGGCTAGCAAGACTAGATTAGAAGGAACTACCAAAGAAAGAAAAATCGTCCATGAAGACTTCCATGAAGTCCTCAATCATGTCATGGAAGATTGCCGTCATACACCGCTGAAAAGTAGCGGGAGCTTTACAAAGGCCAAATGGCATTTTCCTATAAGCGAAAGTCCCAAAAGGACAGGTGAAGGTGGTCTTCTCCTGATCCTTTGGATCTATGGGTGTCTGGAAATAACCAGAGAAACAGTCAAGAAAACAATAGAACTCGTTCCCTGCCAATCTCTCTAGCATTTGATCGATGAAAGGGAGTGAGAAATGATCTTTACGGGTAGCATCATTGACCATTTTATAGTCAATGCATACCCGCCATCCCGTGAGCATACATGTCGGAACGAGTTCGTTCCTTTCATTGAGAACAACTGTCGTACCTCCCTTTTTAGGAACTACCTGAACGGGGCTCACCCAAGGACTATATGAAATGGGATAGAAGAGCCCGGCATCCAGTAGCTTTATCACCTCTTTTTTTACTAACTCCTTCATATTGGGGTTTAACCTCCTCTGTCGCAGCACACATGGTTTATAAGTATCCTGCATGAGGATTTTGTGTGTACAATAAGAGGGGTTGATCCCTGGTAAGTCAGCAGTTTTCCAGGCGATTGCCCCTTTGTGGGCCTTAAGGACACGAATCAAACTCTCTTTTTCACTCTCAGAAAGGGTGGACGAAGTGATAACAGGTACAGAAGACTCTCCTTGCAAATAAGAATACTCAAGATGGGAAGGTAGAGGTTTTAGTTCAAGATTAGGAGGCTCCTCGAGAGAGGTTTTGATCCGGATTTTCTCACTCGGAGAGATTTGCACGAATGCTCCATCCGTCAATTGGGCATCTACGGCGTCAGCATGTAGGATTTCTTCGAGCTCTCGCATCATGGAGTACGGGTTAATGGCTTCAGTGCCATTACCCAACAAGCTTTCCTCAGAGGTGTCAGTCATCATAAAATTTTCCAATTTGGCATTAAGGCAATCATGTGACATGGCCTTGTCTATAGAATCAACTATGCCTAGATTTAGTTGTTTGTTGGATACATGGACAATGGCATCTGCAGTATTCAGGAATAGCCTACCTAGAATTAAAGGCACATGACTATCCTCTTTCATTTCTAGGATGACAAAATCAGCAGGAAAAACAAACTTATTCACATTAACAAAGACATTTTCAGCTATGCCTATAGGATATTTAAAACTACGGTCAGCAAGTTGTAGGCATATTATGGTTTGCTTAAGTTCTCCTAAATCTAGTTTAGCGTACAAAGTAGATGGCATCAAGTTAATGCTAGCTTCTAAGTCTTCTAAAGCATTATACACAGTATCAGAACCCAAAAAACAAGGGATAATGAAACTCCATGAATCTCCTAGTTTACGAGGCATGGCTGCAGTCTGTAGGATAGCTGACCATTGCTCCCCAAGTGGTAAAGTAGTGGCCTCCTCCAGCTTCCTCCAGTTGGACACCAAGTCTTTAAAAATTTTCCATAATTTGGCACACCTGCAATCACATCAACAAGAGGCACGTTAATTCTAATTAGTTTTAGTAGATCAACGAACTTACCATATTGCTCTTTTATGCGCTCCTTTCGGAGATGGTTAGGAAACGAAAATTTTGGCTGGTACTCCTTCAGAGGAGGTTGAGTGGCCTTCTTCTTGCTGCTAGACTCTGCTGGGACACCCTCAGGTTCCTTTTTCTTTTCTACAGCAGGGGTCTCGATCTCATCATCCGATAAATCATCCTCCACAATAGGAGAAGAAAGATCATTAGTATACTCAATAATGTTATTACCAACAGACTAACCTGAGAGAGTCATAATGGCTTTGACATGCTCATTTCGAGGTTTATCAGTATTCGGGTTTTGTTGTGTATTGCTCGGTAGCGACCCACTTTGTCGACCCGCTAAGATTTCTGCCAACCTCCCTAAGTCACGCTCCACGGTCTGAATGGAAGCTTGCTGATTTCTCTGAATCTGCTCATTCATGCTTTGGTTTTGATGGACAATAGTCCTCAAAGACTCTACTGGCTGGGTGGTTGTGAGCATATAATTCTTTAGGAGGTGCTCTATACTGGCACTTGACCCTCCTTGTGGTTGAGTAAGTTGAGGTTAACTGGACTGAGGTTGGGGACAAGGCATATTACCTTGGTTGAACCGATAAAACCCTGGTGGGTTTTGTCACTTGAAATTACCTCTGTTCCCCTGCCAGTTCGATCCACCTCCCTGATAGTTACCTCCAGATCTCTGATTCTGAAAGTTGACATCTTGGGTTTGATTCATCGGGCGATCCTCGCAGTCTTTGTTGAGATGAGGTCCTCCGTATGATTCACATCCTACTTGCATAGTATGAATAGATTGAATTAGCTTATCAACTTTACGCTCTAATGATTTTTTATTATTAGCTAAGGATGCAACAGTGTCTCGGCTGCCCTCGTCAACTATAGCAGCTACCGTCCTCCGAGATGACTTCCTCTCAAGATTCCAGCCCTACTTATGAATAGATGTGTCCTCAAGCTATTTGTAAGCTTCCTTTGGGCTTTTGTACTAGAAGATCCCACCACAAGCTGAGTGGATTTTCTCCCTGATATCGTCATCCATTCCTCGGTAAAATGTCTGAACTTGCTCACTTTTGTTGAGCCCATGATTTGGACACTCCCAGAGCATGTTCTTGAAATGGCTCCAAGCATCAATGAATGATTCTCCAGCTTTTTGAGAGAAGTTAAGAATATCGGCTTTCACCCTTTCCTGTTTAGCTGGAGGGAAAAAATGGTTGACGAATAGATTCTTCATGTCATTCCAGGTTATAATGGATCCTGGTTCTAAGGACTCAAGCCATTCTTGAGCTTCCCTAATAAGAGTAAATGGGAAGACTCTCAGGCACACAGCGTCAGAAGTAGCTCCTCTGACTTTAAACAGCTCACAGATGGCGAGGAAAGACTGGATATGGCGGTCTGGGTCATGCTTAATCCTTCCATCAAAATTTAGTTCTCTGGCCATGCTGTCTAACTGTCCTTTGATCTCAAATATCACATCATTAATCTCAGGAACTCGAATAGCAGGATCAAGGGCTGGTGGTGTAGTCTCCCGGGTGGACCACAGCGGTGTATCATCCTCGTTCGCCATAGGTGATGGTGGTCCCTCGAACTCTTCCTCAGGATCAGATGCTTCGTGATAAATCTTCGTGGTTGCGGAGTTTAGTGCAAGTAGACAACGATGAAATTCTCCCTATGGTTCTTGAAATGGAATTTCCAAGAATGGCGAGGAACTACGGGTCATTCACCTGCACAACAAACAGTGAAAAGATCACGGAACACCTGAATAAAATTTATAAACTTAAATAAAGAGAATTAAAGAAACACAAACTAAAATAAAATAAACTACTAAACAACAACTTACTCAAGGTAAAACCTCGAATAACGGTCGAATTGTTGGAATCTGCCCACTGAAACACGTAGGCTGGTATCACTGCCGATGAAGCACGGGCCTATTGGGTCACACGCCAAGTTTCAATCTCGACAGCCTGCTATAAAAGGAAAGGATGAAAATGGTCAAATTCCAGTTGACCTAGGCTTCACGACCATGAAGGATGCTCCACGGGTAGTGAAGCAGCTCGTGTACACGTGTCCTGTCATGGTCGCATGGTTCGTGAAACCCTAGGGCTTCACGGCCCTACACGGCTCGAGAAGGAGGTCGTGAAGAGAAGTGCCCTCACGATTCTTGCCCGGCGCGGCATGGCTTGTGGTGGATTAATGGCTGGTCGTGGTGCATTTATCCTTCGCGGCCCGTGAGAGCCCGTGAAGAAGTCGTGAAGATAGAAGTTCAACTGACATTTGTGTTTTCATTGGACCAGCTTGTTAGTCCAGTAACCACAAGCCACATGCACGAGTTGTTAGCAGATCTGGGGGTCTTGTACCTCTATATATGCTCTCCTTTTTTCCATTAAGCCACTCTTAGTCAATTGTGAAATTAACACTACACATGTGAGTTCAAACATAAGACAGTTGTGAGTTCATCAAGTGGTGGTTGCTGTGCACACTTTCTCCAGGGTTGTTTCATTGGTAAATCATCAAGTGTTGGTGATTACTTGTCTTGCTAGTACAAGGAGATTGAAGAGAACCTTGGTGTGGACTTGCATTAGGAATTAGAGCCATTTGTTCCAAGCTATCATCCTCATTTTGGATTCCTCAAAGTTCCAGCCAAGAAACCAAAGTCTTCAAGGGTATGACTTCTTCTCTTTGTTCTTGTTTGTGTTTGCATGTTGTTTCTTACAAGTTTCCCCACCATTGGGAGTTCATGGGATATTTGTTGTGTGTTTTTCTTGCTTCCTTTGCGTGCCTTGATCCCCATGGAATCCCAACACGAATAACTAGTAACTTCTAAACAGCACAGTCGGTCACCATTCCCCGACTACGGCGTGAAAAACTTAATACACGAATATCAGTCTTAAATTTTAACACTAATCTAACCTAAATTGACTGAGTCACTAACGGGCAAATTGCGATTTGGCTTCCTAGACCCAATTCGCGATTTGGGCCTCAAAGCCCTTTCACAATTCAATTTATATATATAATTAGAGATTTTAACTCTCAAGTCTAATCTGTGATAAACAAAATTAATCAATTTGTGATTCAACCTCATTTACCAATTTGCGATTCATCTTCCAACACTAGTTTGTGATTCCAAGTCCCAGACTCAATTTGTGATTGCTGACTTTATATATATACATCATTTTGCGATTAGGACCCCACTTAAGTTTTCCAATTACTTTCATATCACCAATTTGTGATTGCACCATTACCATTAGTTTTGCAATTCTATAACTATAACTATTTTGTGATTCAAAACTTTGGTCGATTTTGGAATCCACCTATTTCAAATCGATTAGCGTTTCTAATTACTATCCATCGCCATTAGTTACAAAAATCATGATTTAGCTAAATTTACAATTTGTATTTACATCTAATACACACACACACACACACATATATATATATAATCAATTCCCACTACAAATGAAGTCTTA
>JAUEJL010003708.1:0-10343 GCA_032274825.1 Drosophyllum lusitanicum | reverse complement strand
GTGGGCAATCCAATAGAAGGAGGGGGAATTGGAGGGCTAAGATTGGTTCTCGCGATTCTCGCAATAAAATCGGTTCTTAAATGAACCTTTCAATATATATATATATATATATATATCTCCTTACATTCTGCAGGAAAAAGCAAAATATATAATAAATAATAAACGACGCATTTCTAAAACAATTGAGCTTTGGCAGAGTTCGATAGGGCTTTGGCCTTTGGTGTTGATACCCCGGGTTCGATTCCTACTTAACTTTTTTCCAGGAAAAAAAATTAGGTAATTAATAAAAAATTTTAAAAACGCACTTCTAATGCAAACAGTGTTTGGCAAGATGGATAACATATTTCTGTGTGAGGCTGGTGTCTCTAGTTCGAGTCTTATGATTTCGCTTTTTTTATTTTCTACTCTAATTTTCTTTTTAATTACATCTCTATTTTTTTCCTATCATCCCTTTTTTCCTTTATTTTTTTTCCTGAATCTATATTGATTTTTTTCTTTCTTTTCCTTCAATAAATGCCTTATTTTTCTGTTTTTCATAAGGTAAAAAATTTTATTTCATATTTTTAGTTAATTAAATTACTTTATGAATTTATAATATTTAATAGTAATTTTCAATTAAATTACTTTATGAATTTTAATTCTTAAAAGTATTTTTCTTACATAAGATCATCGTATATTTCTTATAAGATATGTATATTTTAATATTAGACAATAAGTTGATTTTATAAATGGAATGCATGTTAGTTGAGTGAGTGTTTTTGAAATGAAAATACTTTTTCTTTGCATTTCTCTTTTTAATTTTATGCTTATATTTTATTATTACTATATTATAATAATTTATTTTATATTTTTATTATTTTTATCTTATAATTTTTAAAATATAATGTTTGATATAAACATAAATATATATTTGTAATAGTCTTATTTTCATCTACAGTTGAAGATGAATTTTATTGTTACACTATATTTTCTGTAATATTATAATATTATAGTAGAAAAGATTAGATTGATTCTATTAGATAGCATGTTACCCGCGCAATGCGGCGATAATAAATAATTTCTCTCGGATAACATGTATGTTTTCAAGATGTATGAATATGGTATTCACGTAATATGGTGACAATAAATAATTTTATTTTGATAACATGTCTATTTATTTATCTTTTTCCATTTTCTTTATATTTCTATTCTCCATAAACTCTTTTATTGATTCGTAAAATAAATTTGAAAACAATAAAAAAAAATAAAAGATCCCTATTGTAAATTGCATGACAATATAGAGTGTAAATTAGAAATTCGAAACTATTTATAATTAAGAGATTTAGAAAATAGTGTAAAACAATGGAGAATTACTATATTTTACTTGATTATATGTGCTATTAAAAATGTTTATAAATTATGGTTATATGTTATTCAGGTTTATGAGTTTTACTTATAAATATTTTTTAATAATTAAGTTAAACTATTTATTACATGATAGAATATTTAAAAATGAAAGTTTTGGTTATGAAATTATTTTTTTAATAATTAAGTTATTTTGTATTGAGTTGATTTTTTTTAATATGAAAGGTTTAGTTACTAAATAGAATGTAAGAATCTTTTTAACTCTATTTAATAGTTATCCCATTTAATAGTTCCCATTTACTTTATATAAGGGGTAATTTAGTAATTTTAAAATATTTAAAATTTAAAAGTTTAAACAAAATGTTTAAATACTTTATAATATAGTATACATCTATATGAAAGACAAGATCCAAACCAGTTTGAATTTGAGCAAAATGACACATTCTAATCCTAAAAGTCTACTATTTTTCCGTTTTATTTATATAGTTGAGTTTAATTTTAATTTATGTATTTGTTCATTTAAACCCGCCGCAACGCGCGAGCAGAAAATAACTCGTTTAACAACAAAAACACAATGGCTGCACCTACTGCGCCCCATTCCCATTATTCGGTGGCCGTGGCTCTCCCAATACTACTCCCTTTTCTCTGGCCAATGCAATGGGCTTCGTATGCACCATGGAGCTGGTCCTTTCAACGGTGGACTTAACACCCTTGTCCATACACGACAACAGCCTGGTCCAAGCCCAACCAACCTCCACGGGTCTCTCCTTCTCCGGTTCTTCTTGGGCCGAGACCACTGGCCTCAACAATATGCTGCTTCAAACACGGGCTCGGCTGCAATTATTCCATCTTAATTCTTATAGAACCAATAAGAAGTTACAGCTGGAGTAGGTTGAATGGTGAAACTTGAGTTGTAGTCATGTAGCAAGAAGCAGCTAGATAAACAGGAGTAAAACTCAAAATATTGAATCGTTAGGAGAACTAAAAGAAGCAAATGAAGAAAGATGTTTACGAAATTAGATCGCTGATTCGTTGATGGAGAAAATTGAGACCCATTTATTTATAAGGTTAAAGGAATTGAATTGGAATGTTGATAACTGATACGTTACCGTTGTAATGTTAACATGAATGTTGGTAAACAGGCCGTCGTAGGACTACAGCAAGTTAACTTACCAGTTAAAAACACTAACATTTGGGGGCGAGTACTAGAAGTGCGCGCACTGAACCAGTAAGTGACATCTCTTGTTGCCTCCCGAAAATATCATCACCTCGTATAGTCTCATGTAAAGCGAGAGAAACTAAGTACGCTTTATACAACATGAGTTGCGGCCTTATGAGTATAATCCAAACAAGTATGATACTGTACTTAAGTGAACATGCAATCCCATGTTCTTCAATCTAGATTTACAAGTGGGCTGCACTGTTTATAGAGATATAATCAAAGGATAAAATAAAATGTCTTGGATTGTTTTACAATGCTACAATTGTTATGATTTAATAAACTTATTTAGAAAGTATTGTTTGTTGATGAGTTTTGATGCGAAAATTAATTGTTAAATATTCTATGAGAGTTTGACTTGCATGAAACATATAAGCTGAAGGTGACTTAATGATTTTAGAAAAATGTGATAATGATTATATTTTCCTTTACATGATTAGTGGTTATTTTTTCCAATATAAACTCGTTAGGTTCTTCTAGTCATTTTTGTGAATTCCTTTGGTTTTGCTGATTTTAATGGTGGATTGACTTGTAGATCAACATGGGAAGTAGATCAGCAATCTTAGCAATTTCTCTTGTGTTATCAGCTCTTTTATGTACATCGGTCTTTTCGGCATCAAGTGATGGGCTCTATAGAATTAGTCTAAAAAAAGTGAAATTTGATGAAACCAATCGTATTGCTTCAGACATCGATATGAAGGAAGGTGATTTATTAATGACATCTATAAGCAAGTATAAGCAAAGTGCTAATAATCTTTCTAATTCACAAGAGGCCGACATTGTGTCACTAAAGAACTATATGGATGCTCAATACTTTGGTGAGATCGGCATTGGCACACCACCTCAGAAGTTTACCGTGGTATTTGACACGGGTAGCTCTAACTTATGGGTCCCATCTTCAAAATGCATATTGTCGGTAAGATTGCATTAATTAGAGTGTGTTTGGGTTAACTTATTACCCACTTACGAGTATAAATCAGTTTTTTTGACTTATGAACTTATGGAATTCACCTTTTAATCATCTAAAAGGTTATAAGATTATATTGATAAATTTTACATCTACGAGTATGAACGAAAAATTTAAACATTAATATTAAACCGATGCAGGTAGCTTGCTTTTTCCACTCGAAATATAAGGCAAGTCAGTCACAGACGTACAAAGGAAATGGTTAGTGAACTAGTTGAACATTAATATTTCTTATTATTAAGCACACTTATTTTGTGGACATGAAACTAGTGATTATTAGATGAGCATGTGGCTTGTGTTTATCAAAGTGTGACTATTAGAATTATGTCTATACTGATACTGAACACTAAAAAGGTCACAGAATCTTGTGGCCCAAATGATCTTATATATGAAATTATGAACTATTGTACTATATGTTATAATGGGGTTAAGATTCTCTCATGTTGTCGTCAAACATGACACTCATGTTCTATCACAAACATGAGAGCGGGTCTCTCATTATAAGTCAAGAATTGGTCCCTTTGTAGGTCCCACTCTCATGTTTGTGAGGGAACATGATGGGTCATATTTGACCACAAGAGAGAATCTTAACCCGTTATAATGGGCTAAGCTAGAAGAGTGGTTCGGTTTGGCTAACGGTGAAAATGGTCAGGTTGGGTAGTCTAGTAAACACTTATTTGTTCAAAACCTTAGAATTTTAAAAGCATATAATATATTCAATATGATAACGAATGATAAGTGACATCAATGGCCGGCAGTATAGTTGTATCATTTTTAACAAAATGTTAGCTTTACCAATTGATGCATATAAAATAGAATTTATCTTCGTGTACTGCTAATGAACATTATTGCTTACATGCAATGTTGGTGCGTTAAGACCATGTTAGTTGCACCTTCAGTTTCTTGGTTTGATCAGAGGATATTAAGAAGTTTCATTAATATATTGATCTCCTTCCCATGTACCATCATGTGTTGATCCTGAATGTGCTTTTTACTTATTGCAGGTAAATCAGCTGATATTCACTATGGTACTGGATCAATATCTGGTTATTTTAGTGAAGACAATGTTCAAGTTGGTGATCTTGTTGTCAATGATCAGGTGAATAATTTGTATCTGTGTTCACGTAACTTTTTGCATTCTGATTCCACCTGGTAAAAAGGTTAAATTTGATGTTCTGTGAAATATATCATCTAATTAGATGTTCATTGAGGCAACAAGGGAGCCTGGTGTGACATTTCTGGCTGGGAGGTTTGATGGTATCCTTGGGCTTGGATTTAAGGAAATCTCTGTTGGCAATGCTGTCCCAGTTTGGTATGTTTATTAGTTCCATGGGTTGGTAACAAGTCAAAACTCTAGATTTTATACCTTTTCAATGATTAATAAAGTGAGTAAAATAACAAAAAAGATCTGTAAATTAGTTATCTTTTTTATAATAAAATACTTCAACAAGTTCATTTGAACCTAGTTTATCATGATTGTCAAACTAACAAGAAAATATTAAGACATAACCCGAATAGAATCATTTTGAAAGAGTTATTAACTTTTTTACAGGGATAACATGGTGAGCCAACATCTAGTTAAGGATAAGGTGTTTTCCTTTTGGCTAAACCGGAAATCTGAGGAAGGTGAAGGGGGTGAGATTGTGTTTGGTGGTGTTGATCCGAAGCATTTCAAGGGTACTCATACTTATGTTCCAGTCACAAAAAAGGGATATTGGCAGGTTAGTTTATCTAGTTATTGATACATATTTAATGTAAACATGACGATCTAAAATATATGAATGAATTCTAATCTTTTTGTTTGGTTTCATTCATTTCTAGTTTGATATGGGCGATGTACTTATTGGTGGGAAGCCTGCTGGTATGCAATTGAAGAATGTTCTAATTAACTATAAATTGGATCTTAAATAACATGTAGTTTGTTCTAGGATTTTGTAAGAGCGGATGTTCGGCGATAGCAGATTCAGGAACATCATTAATAGCAGGCCCATCGGTTTGTTATATATGTTTCTTGATATTCTCTTTTTCTGTAAGAGTGTTCAATTTAGTATTCTAAATGCCTATTTTGTGCTTGTTGTATTCAGAGAGTGATCAACCAGATAAATCAAGCCATCGGGGCTGCTGGGCTTGTTAAGGAGGAATGCAAGATAGCGGTTAAACTTGTTGGAAACCAAATGTTCAATATACTTGCTGCAGCGGTAAAAAAAATCCCTAATTACATTCAGATTTGATTAGTTTTCAAGTTTCTTAATTACTTGTCGTATTATTTTGCTTCAACACAGATTGCAGAACCTAATAACGTATGCGCTCGTGTTGGGATATGTTCTCAAGGTGATGGGAGTGCTAGGTTAGCTTTCTAAGGAGCCTTTTCGTTCTTCCATTTTCTTCATGATTATAGTTTCTCAATTTCATCTTTCTTTACTTCTTTCTGAGCACTAACGGTCACAAAATCCTTCGCGTTCATCAGTGTTGGCATTAAAAGTGTTGTAGATACAAGTAAGGGTGTTTCATCAGGATTCGAGGAGACGCCAACATGCACTGCTTGTAAGTTGATAGTGAAGTGGATACATAAAGAGATTTCCGAGAACAGGACACGAGACAGCCTTTTAAACTTGGGCAGTGAAGTGAGTTGCCATAATTTCTCGTTTCTTTTTATTGTATATTTGACTAATAATATGTTGTTGAATTTTATTTATATTTCGAGTCCAAAGTTGCAGCTATGTAATGCGGTGCAGACCCCATTAGGAGAGTCGATGGTTGACTGTGCAAGACTTCCTTCTATGCCTACTATCTCATTTAATATCGGAGGCAAAGAATTTGAACTTTCACCTGATCAAGTATATTATTCTACCTAAACTTGTGTTTCAAATCCAAGTTATTGATAAAACAGCAACTTATTTCTCTCTTTTGGCAATTGGGAATGTTCATATATGTATAGTTAGAATTAGATAATCAGCTAAAACAAAATGGACAAGGGTAAAGATATGCCCAGAAATTAAGAATGCATTATTCCGGTTTCTGGTTAATGAAAGTTACATTTTTATTTCCAAAAGACACATCTAAACATCTCATGTTTCTCAAACATTTGGTGAACTTTCCTAACATTTGTTGGTTTCTTTTACAGTATATACTTAAGATTGGCGAGGGTGCTGCCGCACGTTGTCTTAGTGGTTTCATTCCATTGGACATTCCTCCTCCCCGGGGTCCACTCTGGTACGTCAGCATATTATGTGCAGATCGAGACGAGTGTTATCCACCTGATTATAGAGTTTCACTTATGGTTTTAGTAATTCCAACTTATATATAGTATTTTTCTAACTCAAGATAACAGATTAGCTTGTTTCTTCATCTTACACAGGATATTGGGAGATGTTTTTATGCGTCGTTACCATACAATATTCGATTATGGTAATCTTAGAGTTGGATTTGCACAAGCAGCATAAACAAAGACCAAAGGGGCTACAAGTTTCCGCAATGACCCTACCTTTGATTTATCTCTTTTAAGACAAAATGTAATGTTTATTACCAGTAATGTGTGCGTCTGGTGCTCCAAAAAGCTTTCTCTGAAGTATGTCGTTCTTGATGTTGTCAAACGGAATGCTTTACTATTTGAATCAAGGGTAAATACACTTGTTTTGTGTTTTATCAAATGCTTTACATATGAAGATCTATAATAATTGTCAAACTAGTATGCAATACATTATTTGGGAACTTGACTCGGTTTATAATACAATTTCTTGCTTTTCATAAAGGAATAAAAAGGGTTCAGTGCCCTTCTATGTAACAACATATACTCATTTTAATATTACGTGTATTAAACTAAATTCCTGGAATTAATAGTGAAAATTACAATGTGTGTAAGATGATTTCACATGTTAAGCATATCTCATTGATTGTTTAAATAGTTTATTTCCATTTATTATTATTATTATTATTAGAATCAATTACATAAATGGTCCCTGTGCTTGTCATTGAATTTTACTTTTAGTTCTTTAACTTTAGGAATTATGAAAATAGTCACCTTGATTGTTACTTTGTTTCACATATGGTCCTTTACACTAATAGACGTTAAAGCTGCCGATAAAAGAGGGGTATTTTAGTTATTTTTAACTTATCCTTATCACGAAACAAATTTTACATGTTATCTTTGTTTCCAAACATGTATCTTTTATGCTCTCTTGTAACCTTATTACCAAACACAAATTTCCTAATTTAAATTACACTTTTTATCACCTCCACTCTCTAACCTCACTTTGTCTTCCTCTCTCATTCTCTCTCTCTAAATGGTAAGAGTTCCACCACCTCCGGTCTCTGGCAGGCACACCACCATCACCTTAAGTGTCTGGTGAGCACAAAACCACCACCACCGTAGCCGATATTGACAACTTGTAGCAGATCTGAAGTAGATAACCACACCGTAGGCATGCCACCATCATTGTAACAGATCTAAGTCACAAACTCTCCTTGCCACCATCGACCACCATCGCATGAACCGCTGTCGCCGTCTGCTCCTAACCGCCTTCTCTCTTCAAGATCACCGCCACCACCCCCTTCTCTTTGGTGCTTTCGTCTACTCCGACCACCCTTGCTGTTGTGGTTATCTGTTTAGGTATGCAAACACATCAATTAGAGGTGTACACCATCGAAGATGGCAAGTATGCAAAACACATCGATAGGGAGTGTTCATATGTTAGTTCTTGTATTCAAGTAAAATCCGACCTTAGGCACCCATGAAATCCAAACAATGACCCTTCTCTCGGAATCGATTTGTGTTCCAGTTTTTCTTTCAAATTTGAGTTTTTTTGGGTTTCTTTGATTTGTGGGCTTTTGTTTATCAAATTCTAGATTTCTATCTCTCAATCGATCTATTAATCATCTATTGGGTTTTTGTTAATCAAATTCTATATTCCTTTTACTCAATCGATCATTTCACCATCGTTAGAGTTTTTGTTTATTGATGAGTAGGGTTTGTGGTTTTTTAATTGGTTTGAATGGGAATAGGGTTTGTGGTTCTTAGTCTTCATATTAAAGAACATGTGAAAACCATAAAGATGATTTAATAACAAATGGAAAACATAAAGATGAAATTCTGGATTCTTGATCACCGAGTTTACTAAAAAATAATATCAAGAACATAATTAAAATTAAAAATAAATTTATAAAATATAATCAATAACTAATGTATATAGAAGTATTATTAGCATTATTAATTATTAACTTATTGTTAGTTAATTTAATAAAAGGTTAATTAATTATTAATTTAGTAAAAAGGGTAGAAATATGTTAAAAGTTGTTTGGTAACAAGGATAAATAGATAATTGACCAAATTACCCTTAGACTAACAGTCAAAAATAAGAGATTTTGGCCTAAAGGACTAAAAGTGAAACAAAGTGACAACCACATGAACCATTTATGTAATTAATTGTTATTGTTATTGTTATTGTTATTGTTATTGTTATTATTATTATTATTATTATTATTATTATTATTGTTGTTAATGTTAATGTTAATATTACTAATTTATTATTATTATTCACTAACATTGATCATCTATTTCATCATCACCATTCAAGTTTCATCATCATCATCATTCATCACCACTCGATATGAAAGACTGAAATCATAAATCACAATGTTATGTTAGGCCCATAATTATTATTTTTGAATAATAACAAAGTAAACAATAATTTGTAAAAAAATATTAATTAATGCTTCAAAAGTTTACTATAGTTATAATCAAAATAGATTTATATCAAAACCAAAGTTTTAAGCTTGTACCATGTCATAATAGTGGCATTTCATTAAGTATCATTAAAACATAACTTTGTTTTATTACAATTACCTTTCATAAAAGATATGTCAAAGAAGTGTTTTAATTCGTCCCACGCCATCTTGGTGTTCCCTTCAAGATTATTCGTAAAAGATTTTACAAGATTGGGCACATGTGGAAAAACTGTACTATCAGCTGAGATTAAAGCTTACCTCCTAAGCTTCCCGTAGAGCTATATGCATATGTAAAGACTATATGCATGTAGAATATTTAAATCAACCGGTTGCCAATCAAATTATACAAACAACCACAAAGGTCGTACCCTACCAGTTGGGCTAAACCAATAACTACTAAGGCCGTATCCTACCATTTGGGCTAAACCGACGGCCACTAAGGCCGTATCCCACCACCTAGGCCAAACCAACCGCCATTAAGGCTGTATTCTGCCATTTACCGTATCCTACCACTCGGGCTATACCAATAGTCTCCCATGTTGTCTCCTACCACATAGGCTAATGGGTTATACACAAACATTCAAGCACACATACATCATACAACAAACACATATTCATATCACACATTAAATGGTTTAGTGTACTCACCTCAAAGTCTTGCAATGAAGAACATAGTCCAATCATAGATATGATGCTACCACATACACTACAAGAAAATTGTGATTTGGACACATAACTCTTCAGCGACGACAAGTGTCCTCGCTAAAGGCTAGGAAAAAGACAAAACCCTGCCACACTTCACCTTGGGAATATGCGATCGGAACAAATTGAGTTTCAGCGAGGACATGTCCTCGCTAAAGGTGGTTTTCAATTTTTTAAATCTTTTTTCCCTACGGTAAAAAACACTTTAGGCGGTAGAATGTAACGCCCCAATTTCAATAAAAGATATAAAAGTTGAAAAATTACATAATAGCACGCATATCATTTAAAACTCATAAGCGAAAACGTTTTTATAACAAAACCGTGCTAATACCAAAAGATACACCCACAAGTACAGACTTAGTGTACTGTCAAGGTTAAATATTTACA
>JAUEJL010003697.1:0-10343 GCA_032274825.1 Drosophyllum lusitanicum | reverse complement strand
CCCTGGGCCTTCACCTGATTTGGGTGTTTGGTTTTATCTGTTCTTATTTCAGTTCTATAACAATTTGATTTCAATTTCTGATTCCCGATTGATAGTTGTTGCTGTTCGTAATTTCCATTTTGTATCAGTAGATCAAGAAAGATTTCGGTCTCACACCTCTAATTTGCGGATGGATGTGATTTTGTTTGGGAGTTGGAGCCCTGTAAACTTTCTGAACTTGCTAAAGACACTGAAATGCTTCGAATTGGCAGCAGGTTTAAGATTAAATCTCTCCTAAAGCAAACCTATCGGATTGGGGGTGGACAAAGAGGTGATGAAGTCGTGGGCTGGTCAAGTGGGGTGTGGTTTTGAGGAGCTTCCAATCATGTATCTAGGTCTTCCGGTAGGCGCTAACATGAATAGAGTGACAAGATGAAGCAGCTCGATGTGCGTCCCTCATATTCTCCAAAATCTCCTAGTTCTTCATAAAATCTCCTTTTCCTTTTTTTCATCTTCACAACATCATATTAAGCTCTTGAAACAAAAGCAAACAATAAAAGCACCAACTCTCGTACAAATGTTCCAAAAATAGCAAGAACTGAAGCAGATATAGAATTCTAAACATCTATAAATCAGGCGATACCAGTAAACAAAAATAAATTCTTTGGTGTTATCATGAACTAGATTTGATGCATAAGGCAATAGTTGATGCACTATTACAATAAAAGGGATCTGAAGCAGAAAAACCGTTTGGCAGTCTTGCCAATGCACTATCCCAATTCCCCAATATGCCACAAGTGAATATTGCTGGAAGATGAAATAATAATCCTATTGATACAGAGATTAGCAATTTATGTGTTTAATTTCGAATCCGCAATCTGATGCCTCTGGGAGAACATGTGTCTTGAGTCATCTTTAGATGCAGATATTATTAGAAGTTTAGAACTAGATTGACACATAGGAGCCTTAATTGTTTTCGTTCTGGCGGGAGCATATTTTAAGAGGCAAGCTAGGAGCTTTTGTTTCAAAGCTTAGTTCATCTGTTAATATAGTCTCAGGAGTCAGGAATTACCTTATACTTTGTTAGGATCTTAGTCCAGCTTTTCTGACGATTCTATTAATAATTTTATTTTCTAGTAGAGAAAGTGTAAGGAAAAGAGTTTTACCATTGGATCTATAAAAGAACTGACAAGAACAAAGTTTGTACAGAATGTGTGTGTGTTTATGTATTGTCAACATTTGGATTAGAAATAATTCATTTGACTGTTACGGTCATAGAAGTGTAAGTGTGTACCTAAACAAGAGTAGTTTCGTTTATTTACTTGGTGCAGATATCAGACAAAGCTTAGATTTTCATCTGAAACATGCAACTTACTCCACTCTGGTCATGATATGCCGTGGATGAAACATCTCTAATAGGCTACCTTTTAATGCTATTTGCTGTTTTGACAAACAGGGGTGTGTTGTTGGAACAATCATCTTATGCGCAACCAAGTGGAAAAGTTCTCGTCTGCTTAGATTCAACGAAGAACTGTTCTTTATTTATCTACTTCCACCCATAATCTTCAATGCTGGGTAAGGTCGGTTCCCACCTACTGGGCTGTCCAATCAGCTTTGTTGCTGTATGTGTGCCACTAATGTATTGATCTTACTTTGAACAGATTTCAAGTGAAGAAGAAACAGTTCTTCCATAACTTTTTCCCTATCATGTTGTTTGGAGTCGCTGGTGTTCTCATCTCAACATCTATAGTTGCAGCTGGTATTTTGTTTTAGTTCTATGTTTTGTTTAATTCTATTTGAGTGAATCACAATATTAATTTTCATGCTTTCCATTTATATTAATTGACTTCTGGAATATGGGCGTTTGGTTATTTGTAGGTAGCTGGTGGCTGTTTCCAAAATTAGGATTTGAGGGTTTGACTATCAGCGAGTATCTAAGTATGATAGTCAATTAACTCCTTTTGATAACCCTTTGAATAATTACTAACTGTTGTACGAAATACTAAATCATTGTGCTCCTTTAGGTGTTGGGACCATTTTCTCATCGACGGATACTGTATGTACATTACAGGTCGGTTTGAATGTATTAAATAAACTATTTATTATGGATTCCATGGTGCCCTTTTAATTACCGTTTTTTAGAAAAAATCTTTGTGCAGGTTTTGAGCCAAGAGGAGACACCTTTACTATACAGCCTAGTCTTTGGTGAAGGAGTAGTGAATGATGCAACATCAGTTGTTCTCTTTAATGCGGTTCAAAAGATTAATGCAGATACAATCAATGGCCACACAGCTCTTCGGATCTTTCTGGATTTTTTATATCTATTCACTATGAGCACAATTCTTGGAGTTGCAGTTAGTCCAGTTTCTTGTCGTGTTATCTCAATAGAAATATCTTAGTCATAGAAGACATGATACATGGACTAGCCTGTGCACAAGGAGATTCAATTTGTTAATGTAGGAGTAACATTATGCAGGTTAAATGAGGATTCATGGACATAATGAACTCAGCATATCATAAGGTGGACCCAAAAAAATGACAATAACAATACCCAATCCCACAAGTATGGGGTAGGACCCAAAAAAAAAGATCAAAAACAGATCTCACTGCTGCTCTCCACAAGTATATATTTTTTAAAAGGGATTGCCCGCTGTAGTAGGTTCCAAGGGGCAATGCTCTGTTGTATGTGGCGTAACCATTTTTGTGGCCGTTTATGATGTATTGGACTATTGGTGCTCCCTACAATAATCATGTGAAAATCAGAGGATGCTGATTTCACGTGATTTACCTAATTAATGAAAATACAATTGTCTCAAAAAATTTAGAATAAACTACTGATGAGTTCAGAGCCGTAAACGAAATAATTCCATAACTCTTTATGGTTTGGGAGATGATCTTTTTGAAGTTGGGCTTCTTTCCAGCCCCGTCTGCCATGCGAAATTTGCATACTCCTCATTCTGAATGTATCGAGTGATGTGGTTTGGCCTGCTTCTTTTTGAACACTTTTTTGCAACTGAGAGCAAAAACACATTTTTGCAACTGAGAAAACTCTTTGGAATATGAGATGATAATAAATCATGCATTTAGAAGGTGCACAAGCTAATGAATTGTTATTTGTCTTCCAGCGTCTGTTTACATCCCTCTATTTTCTGTGATCATCTGTAACCAACACTTTTATCACTTGTTTTCTGCAGGCAGGGCTTGTTGTAGCTTACATTCTTAGAGGCCTGTACTTTGGAAGGTTAACATTCTTTTGTGGATATTGTGGCAAATGTAATATTTGTTCCTAAAGAGTGTACAAGTAGGATATCTGTCTATCAGTAATATCATTTGCCTACATATATCTCAACAGGCATTCAAGTGTCCGAGAAATTGCTTTGATGGTTCTAGTAGCATATTTATCCTACATGTTGGCAGAGGTAATGGTGCATACACGTGTTCACTTATACCTTGCAAGAGTCACTAATTTATGTATCCATTATATTTTCCGCACATTTTTATTTTTAGAAAGGAGTCATATAGCTACGGATCAACTTTCAAAAGCATCAGTACATTATGTGATTGTTAAGTTGAAGTATATACTGCTATCTTTACCTATTTATTTGGAAAAAAATTGCATCCTTTAGGGTATGGATAGGGTAAGCCCTCAATCTGCACATCAGTCAGATTGTGCTGTGCATGTTTGCTCGTTCAGTTTTGTTTCGTCAAGGATAAACAAAGTGAAAGAATTGATGATAAATTGTTTTGCTTTTGGCAGCTATTTGAACTCAGTGGGATCCTGACAGTCTTTTTTGCTGGGGTTTTGATGTCTCACTATTCATGGCACAATGTGACTGAAAGCTCAAGAATCACCACCAGGCATGTATGATCCAGTGCATGTGGATTTAGTCATTTTGTACCTCACTCGGTCACTCTTGTAGCATTTAATAAGAAAATAAGAGATAAAATTAACTCCACTAGTGCTCTTTCCAAGTAACAAATTAGAATTTGATAAGTAATTTCACTTAGAGGTTCCATTATTACTTCTCTTAGAGTTCTATGTTTCCAGGTATGCATTTGCAACATTGTCGTTCATTGCTGAAACTTTTATATTCCTTTATGTGGGAATGGATGCTCTGGATTACGAGAAGTGGAAAATGAGCATGTTAAGGTAATTGTGGTCATTATACAAATATAATCTACATCTCTGTGTACCATATATCTCCATCTTATATTTACGTATTTGGTTTATTTCTTTCTGTACTCTTTTTGCATCCCTTCTATATCTTTTTATTTGAATATCGTTGCACAAGCAATCATATATAACAATACAATTCTTTTCACTACTTCACACCATTTATTGTTCCTCATAAAGCAGATATAGGAATTGTTCTGGTTCTGAGGTATAGATAGCAGTGTATCATCATAAAACAGTATCTGATTTTTTCCAGCATATACCTGCTTATCCTACCATTGATTGTCACAGTTTTTGGACCAAAATGGGGATTTATAGCACTGTGATGTTCTTGGTATTGCTCGGGCGTGCTGCTTTTGTGTTTCCTCTTTCTATTATTTCTAATTACATGTACAGAAGTGGTGGGGAGTCATCAAAGATCTCAGGACACCACCAGGTAGATATGCCATTGCAACATTTAGTGCAGTATTATATACACACACACACAAGGCAATCAATTTTATATCAGGTTACCATATCTTATGTGATTCCATTTTTAGATGGTAATTTGGTGGGCTGGTCTGATGAGGGGTGCTGTTTCCGTTGCCTTGGCATTCAAACAGGTATTTATTTGGAACATTGTTGCTTAATTTATATATGTATGTATTTGAATTGTGATGTTTAGTCAAGTAATTGGAAGGTACACTATTCTTTGTGGGGTATTATGTAGTTTACTCACTCTGGTGTGACACTGGATCCAAACAACGCAATGATGATCACCACCACTATCGTGATTGTGCTCTTCAGTACCGTTGTAAGTATTTCTTTACTAGGTCTGTTTGCAAAAAAAATGGTAATTAGATGCTATTGACGTGGGACCACTAACACCATCAAACCCAAATTAATAGAAGAGGCAAAAACAAAAGATATATTAATATGTATTAGGAGTAGCTACTTCGATTCATTTACTATTTATCAGTGGATTGTTTATGTTATGTTTTATATGTATTGGGTCAAATAGGGGGGAAATTTAGCTAAAATGTAGAATTCAAATAATTACCTTATAGGAAACAAGTCCAATTGATTGAACGGGTCAAATTGGTCAAAAGTTACCAAAAGGGATACTTATAATGCACAAGACCTTGGGATCATTTTTAATATATATATATATAATATTATCAATACTGAATTTATAAAATTTTTGCAATCTAATTTAAATACAAATTTATAAATATTTCCTAACAAAAAGTATTGAGGGTCAACCCAACACATACCAAAATGTGAACCGTTTTCACACATTCTTCAATGTCCAAATTGCCACATCTAGTTTTGACCTATAGAAGAACAACTCTTTCTGACCCATACTCGTTCTAACTGGCTACCCGATCTTCACGAGCTCCCTATTTTTCCACCTCTAAATTATGCATAGTTTCTTGTGGTCCGCTGGTATTTTTGTTGACGCAATCTGTCTACTTCCTTAGTTAATGACTTGCATCTCAGGTCTTTGGTTTCTTGACAAAACCATTAGTGGACTATCTGCTTCCTCCAACTAATTCAAAACCCAAGAGGAACCCCCGTGATCCCGGATCTCCAAAAGAGGATATGACACTTCCATTACTATCTTTAGAAGAATCTGCTTCTGAGAATCTTTCAAGAGCAAAGGAAAATGTATCAATGTTAATGGACAGGCCTGTTTACACTATCCACTCCTACTGGAGGAGGTTTGACCAAACTTATATGAGACCGATATTCGGTGGTCCAAGTACTGACGAGTCTTCGTGCTAGAATCCTTTACTCCACAGGTAAAACTTAAAACAGATTACACCATAGAAATCATTGGAATAATTGTTTAGTAATATGATTCTTAACCTTTTCTTTTATTTTCATTCCATCTATATATAGTTTTTTGGTCTTTTATATTGTGACGTTATGGTTTTGAGTTACATCATCTCTTACTCTCCTATATAGTTATTCTTCTTTCTCAAGTTGACACATACTCGCATTATATAAACTACAAAAGCAAGGTACTGCATGTAGATAATAATGCATGTGTTATTGTTACGAGTTTTTATGTACATTGTATGATAGAGCGTCGTGGTGGTAGTACAATGACCAGGCTACCTGCATCAGTTTATCTAGTTTTACCCAAAATTAATTTGATTAGAAAATGATTCAGATTATGACTCGTCGTAAACTTGGATTAATTTGTTTTATGAATTTTGTTAGCAGTGATTGTTTTTGATAAATAAGATTTATAAGCTCCTATGTTTGCGGGCGGATAGACATAAGAGGAACAACTTTTGTTTTTGAAGATTCATTTCCTCGTTTCAAAAAAGATTTGGATTTGCCTTCTTTATTTCGTTGACATTTTGGCAGATGTGTTTGTGCTATACCATTCTTTGTTCTTTTAACCGATGAGATGTTCGTATTTCTGCAGCCCTAGTATATGATCGACGTTTGTATTTCTGCTGCTTCAATCTACGATCAATGTTTGTTACTCAAATGGATTTTTTATTTTCTACTGCTTCAGCCTACGATTGTTCAAAGGTTAAGATTTTTCTTCATTGATCATGTTTGTTTTCTGCTACTTTAATCTCCTTGGTTTGATTCCGTTGTCCATCATTCGGGTTAGGGTTTCGATTTCAAAGGTGGGTTTCGCATATGCTTCGTTCTTAGGTTTGTTTGTTAGTTTCGATCGTTTGTAGAGTTCTGTCGTTTGAATGTTAGGATCCCAGTTTCGATGGATTGTGGGGTTCTACAGTTTGAAGGTTAGGATTCCATGGTTAGTAGGTTCCTATCGTCTTTTGTTGTTTTCATCTTTTGAAGGTTAGGATTCCAATGATTGTCCGTGTTGTGTCTAGGTTCCCATTGTTGAATGGATTGTGTTTGTAAAAGCAAACTCACATTTCTTTTCTGTAATAAAGAGATTTCCGTCTCTCCTCTTCTAAGAGGAGGTGGAAAAGGCGCAAGAGTTTTGCCTCTTAACAAATACCACTTTAGGAGGTGTTCGGTTAGATGGAATTGGATTTGTAGATTCCAATGAAGGCTTGTTTGCTTAAAGGATGGTGGCGATTGGAATTGCAAATCCCTTTGGGTTCCTAGACCTAAAGGATTCCTAGTCCTAAAAGATTTGTGTAAGCTTTGTTTGAATGTTTCGTTGCACCTCAAACTGTTCCTTCGTGCGATTAACTACCTCTAGCTAGAAAAACCCATTATTGGGTTCGTTGATTTGTTTAGGTTTGTCTTTTTCATAGGTTTTGTTTGTTTTGTCAATTATTGTTCATCTGTTTCGTCAATTGTTGTTCATATGGTGTGTTTGCTTTGTCAGTTATGATGGAAATCATTGTAGATCCGAAATTTATTTCGGATTCAGATGTAAATCAGAAACTACTTGAGATTTGGGTATCAACAATACCACAAAGTGGGAACAATAAAATTAAAAACACAAACAAAATGAATTCCATAGAGCTAGAGAATCTAGGTTAAATTTGACTCGTTTAACCAACTATTCTACAAACGAGTTAGAATCGTACCTTTTAGCAGCAACCAGCCTTCGAGTAAATAGAAGTGTCAGTAACGAAGCCCTATGCTAATTATTTCTAAAAATGAAACTAATCACTTGTAAAACAATTGTGAAAACAATTTCACTCGTTTTTCAATAATAAATCACTAAAACTTTTTTTGTTTGTTTATATCTATGATGAACAACATGGAGTATAATAAATAAATTAATAATTATAATAAATCATTTTTTTGTTATGGTGGTTAAATTTGATTATCTTAGATATGAATTTTCAATATAGATAAGTATAACAAAAACCATAAATTTACAAGGTAAGAATGGCTTGAAATTTAGTACACTGAATCTTTTTTTGGTATGTGCGAATTTTTTTCTTAAATGGAAAGAAGCTTAGGCATTGGAATTTGGTAAGTTTTTGTTGGAGCACTGCCCAATTATTTTGAGAACACGCTTTAATCACATACTTTTTAATCATCAGGTCAGATTGATAGGTCTCAAATTCTTTAATCACTGGATCGGGTTGATAGGTCTCTATCAAACTATGGAGGCTTTTTGGTCACATGTTCTTATAGTGGATCTCTTAATGTCATTAAAATAAGCTTAAAAACCTTAATGCTATGTTTCCGAGTTTGACTACATGTTATAAGATCCTCGAAACATGTCTTTCCATGCCAATGCACTTAATCAATGACTCAATGAGTATGGCTGCTTGACTCGTCTCTCTCTTTCAAAGTCTAAAGACTATCGTCCTTGATCCAATCAAAACTACTAGGAGCCTTAGCAAAGAATTGTCTTATTGAATGGAATTCTTCAATCTCACAAAGTGAACTTATGCGTTGCATGTTGTTACATTATGGTCTTCCAACTAAATTCAAGGGTGTATAAAAAGTAAAACTGATATGGTTAAAATTTATTGTGAAGAATGTATTTATCTTTCTTAAAATTTCTAAATATTATTCGGGTAAACTATGTTTGAAATGGTACATGTCTAACTCTTCTTTGGGAGATATGGGGATTTGGTGCGCAGGAGTAGAAATGTAGAATCATATTCTTGAGTTTAGAAGATAAAAAACGAATACATGAGAATGTATAGTCTAAGATTCAAAGATCATCGGTGTATTTGTATTTATAATAGAAACAATAAAGTTGTGATATACCGAGATGTTGAATCCTTATAAGACACCATGCATCTAGACCTATGAAAATGTTTTCTGTAGAGTTTTTTCCCTTTCTTTTTTGTAGTCTTGTAGCTCTTCTCTTGAAGATATTGGGTAGTGCATCACCTCCATGTACAACCTTCTCTTCATAACATGATGGAGTTAAAAAAAATTCTTTTGGTGCCTTTCTAAATAAACAATAGAATAATTCAAGACCTTAAATATAATAACTAGTTAAAATTAATTATTATTTCTATAGTGAATTAATGATGGAAATTTGATTGATCTTTGATAAATAAGTATAATATAACTAAAATAAGCAACCATTAGAAATCAATTTTTTTAATGATGTACAAAATTTCATCATCGTGCAATCACGATTTTTAATTGATTTTCAGTACGTAAATAATGTAATACATTCGAATACAATGATTATTAAATAAAATAATTATAAGAATAATTTATTTATTTTTAAATCGAAAAACGTGCTCCATTATCATGAACTCTTTGATGGAATCTTGATTGGTTTTATTAGTTCATTGAGAGAATAAGAAGAAATTCCAAGTCTTTGAGAAATTAATTTAACAAATACAGATAATAGATGTATTTGCTAGATATATGGTATATCTATCAGATATAAAAATATTTCTTGTTACGCTACTGTGTATTACTATATTTATCTAGTTTTGGTATCCACTATGAATATATTTAATTTTTTTGTTTTTTATGTTATTTTATTTTATATTTAAAATAAGAGTAATTTTGTTAACTTTTTCTATTTATTAGGTGTTTTTTGTAGACTCTCTAAAAGAATTATTCTTTATGAAACCTTATCCTTGGTATATAATACAATAAATCCAAAAACATTAGCATACAATAAAATTAGTAAAAAAATTTGTATCATGAACTAAATTTCATAGTTATGATTCTTGAATTTCTTTTTTCAAGACGACATGCATCTAATACACTTTTTAATTTATTTCATAAATGCTTCCTCGGTTCCTCCTTATGATCCTTTCTAATTCGCAAAAGTCGCACCGCCTCTTGTTAATAAACCATTAAGATAATAATTACAACTAGTATTACGTCTTACAAGCATCTCGTCATCACATCACGTAATGAAATTAGTGTTTTATTAATTTTGTCACATTTACATATTTAAAAGTTACCAAAAATTCAACTTTGTTACATTGAGCATCATAATAAAACAAATTCAAATAACACATTTTACATATTTAAATATGGAAATGATATATCCAGTTAAAAATACGCAAGTTAGATGCTATTTTATTCACATACCACATTTATAAATAATTTTGTTGTTATTTTAATATACTATTTATTTAAAAGAGAATGCTAATCACAACTCTTAGGACTATCTATACTTTATTATAAAGCATTTAGGCCTTTTGCTTAAACTCTTAAATTTTAAGTGTTTTGAAATTACAAAATTACCCTTTATATAAACTAAATTGAGTAACTATTAGATATAGTTAATAAGATTCTTATATTCTATTTTAATAACTAAACTTTA
>JAUEJL010003686.1:0-10343 GCA_032274825.1 Drosophyllum lusitanicum | reverse complement strand
TAAGTTATACCTAGCATCATCATGCTTTTCAATCTACACTTAATCAAGTGCGTATCATACTGTGTCAACATGTTAAGTCTAGAATCATCATGCATTACACCCTACACTTAATCAAGTGTATACAAGTCATGGTATTCATTTCTCAATCATACAAAAAGGTATACAACCTTACATTAACATATTCGATTCATTAGTTAATATATGTTATAGATATATTAATTGTTATGTTATCCGGCACTCACCTTTCTAGCTTAAAACTGATCAATGGAACGTTCAGGGTCTTCCCGGTTGTCAGGCTTACCTAAACAAACACCCCGAATATCAGAACAAAACGAAACAGCAAACTGTTTCCTGTAACAGGGCTTCTTGCGGCCACAAGCAAAACTGCTTACGCCCACAAGGGCAGAATATTGCTTGCGCCCGCAAGGGAGGGCCTTGCGCCTGTAAGTAGTATTCCTTGCGGCCGCAAGGGTTAATCCTTGCGCCCGCAAGCATGTCTGCACAGACCAGTGCGATTTCCAGCCCCTGTTGTTGGCCATTTCAACCCCAAAACTCAACCAAACGATTCCAATCCAAATTCTAGTGTTTCACATATGAAATGGTCATTCAAACTAAGCTAGAAACAACATTTCATATTACGTTTAATATAACATTTAACATTTTTAATCTTAGCACTAAAAAGAATTTATGATAGAAAACTTTTATTAAACCATTCTAATTTTTCATAAGAAAAAATTAAACTTAAAAATAAGAAAATGCATAAATTATGTAATAAATAAAAAGAAACCTAAATGTTGTTTCTGTAAAAAGAATGATTTAATAGAACTACTTTGTTTATGTTGAATTTGAAACAACTATTTAAGTCAAATTATATTACAAAATATACGGATAGCATTTATTCTTCCCCATCAATCATGACCTCCGATACATACTAGACAAAAAAGGATAAATGGAAATCAAACCTAGGCTAATACTCCCAAAGGGAAGATATATAATAATCACTCTATCTAAAATTCATTTGTTTCATAAAATCACTTAACAAATATAGGGTCAATAATGGTTTAATTATTAAAATTTTCGTTTAATTTTCGTTTAACTATTCAAGTTTTTTTCTAAACGAAATTATCATAAAGTTTGAATGTTTTATGATTTAAACCTCAAACTTTTTTTTAAATGATTTAACCTTGAAGTTTTGTTAAAAATACTGATTAATCACTTAAGTTTTGTATAGTTTTCGATTTTACCCTCTCTACTTATTATGCATTTTACTTTTTATTAAAAAGTTAACAAAACTTAGAGGGTTAAATCATTTTTTAACAAAAATTTAAGAGTTAAATCATTTGGGAAAAAACTTTAAGGTTTAAACAAAAAAAAGGTATAACTTTGAGGATTAAATAATTATAAATTCAAACTTTATTGTAAAACTGTTTGAAAAAAAACTTTGATGATTAAACCGAAACTGAAGTAAAACTTTGATGATTAAACCGAAACTGAAGTAAAACTTTGATGATTAAATCATTATTGACCCATAAATATATGATATAAACTTTCCAGTCAAATGTTATATTACAAATATATGGATAGCATTTATTATTCCCCATCAGGCCATCAGTTATGATGACCTCTCTTCTACATATTAGAGTTCACAGCTAAAAAAGATAAACTAACTTACTCCTAAATATATTTCTGGATTAAAATACATTCGTACCGTCGAGCTACAAGCCTTTTGGTGTAGCTAGGGACACCTAAAAAGTGTTTTTAGTGTCACCGGAAAACTATTACCAACTATATATAAATAGGATTTATTAGTCGATCAAGAGAAAAAGAGAAACAAATGAGCAGGAAGCAGCAAGGTATTTTGGGAATTTCTTCAAAGCTACAGATCAAAAGGAGGTTGGTTTCACAAGTAACAGATTCAAAGAATTATCTTCGGAGGATAGACAACAACTAGAAAAAGATATTAGTGAGGAGGAAGTATGGGAGGTAGTCAAAGAATGTGGGAGCTCAAAGGCTCCTGGACCGGATGGTTTTAATTTTCGTTTCATAAAACACTTTTGGTTACTATTAAAAGGCGATCTGATAAAAGCGTTTAAATGGTTCTGGGATGTTGGTAGAATATCAAGAGGCTGCAATTCCTCTTTTATTACACTAATACCAAAAAATGTTGATCCTTTGGTCTTTAGTGATTATAGACCAGTAAATCTCATCGGGTGTTATTACAAAATAGTTTCGAAAATCATTGCAAATAGAATCAAATTAGTAATAGGCAGTTTGATTGGTGAAGTTCAGACAGCCTTCATAAAGAAGAGATCAATTTTGGATGGAATGCTAATAGGAGGAGAAGTGATAGAGGATATGAAATCAAAATCCTTATCTTTAAAGCTGATTTTGAGAAAGCGTATGATAGCTTGGATTGGGGGTTTTTATTTGATGTTATGAGACAGATGGGTTTTGGGGGAAAACGTATAGGTTGGATAAAAGAGTGTTTAACATCTGCTTATATATCTGTGCTCATAAATGGATCTGCATCAGAGGAAGAAAGAGGAGTTCGGCAAGGGGATCCAATATCACCGTATTTGTTTTTAATTGCAGCGGATGGTTTGAATGTTATGTTCAATGAGGCTTGTGACAAGAGCCTTTTTAAGGGGTATTGGTAGGAAAAGATCAAGTGAGAGTTTCACACTTGCAGTATGCAGACGACACGGTGGTGTTCGGCACATGGAGCTCTAGAAATTTAAAAAATCTAATCAAGCTTCTTGAGTGCTGGCAAAAAACATCGGGACTTAAAATTAACTGGAAAAAGAGTAGTTTAATGGGGATTGGGGTTCCTGAAGGAGAACTGGAGATGCTAGCTAAACAAGTGGGATCGATGTAGATGCGGGGAAAGTACTTTTGTTTATCTTGGAGTTCCTTTAAATGAGAATATGAGAAAAAGGTCAAATTGGGAAAGAGTAGTGGAGAAGGTTGAGTCGAAACTGGCTTCATGGAAAAAGAATGTGATCTCCTTTGGCGGGCGGTTGACATTAATTAAAGCCGTACTATCAAGTGTTCCTTTGTACTTTTTGTCAGTATTTCGTGCACCGACCCGTATCCTAAACTTGCTGGAAAAAATTTCTTTTTTTTGGGGGGGTGGATTCAAAAAATAGAAAAATGGCATGGGTTAATTGGGATACAACAGTGAGTTCTCGGGTGGGGGGTGGGTGATTTAAAATCGCAAAATTTAAGTCTATTGGGTAAATGGTGGTGGCGTTTCAAAGTAGAACAAAAAGCCTTTTGGGTTCGGATAATAAAAAGTATTTACGGTTTCTCGGGTGGGTTAGAAAAAGAAAATTCCAAATCACAGACCACCATTTGGAGGGGAATTATTGCTGCGGGTCAAGAATTAAAGTTCGTAGAGATTTCCTTACTGTCGTTTTTCAAAATTAAAATTGGAGATGGTATGTCATCTCGGTTTTGGTATGATAAATGGCTAGGGGATCATATTTTAAAGGAGTCACTTCCAAGAATGTTTAACAGATCAAGAGAAAAATTAAGATGCTTTGGTCGGGGAATTGGGATGGAGAGAATTGGGTTTGGAAGGAAAATATATGTGGCAATTTAAAAGGGAGAGTTGGTTACGAAATGCAAATGTTGTCAAATGAGCTTCGATCAATATATCTTGCTGCATAAAAATGTTTCAGATAGGTGGTGTTGGAATTTCAAAGGAAGCAACAAGTATTTGGTCAAGGATATCAGAAGTACATTGGAAGATCTGAAGTTACAGGCAGGTGTGATGCAACAAACAACAACATTTTGGTCAAATTTAATTCCAAAGAAAATCAGTATTTTTTATTGGAGACTGGAGCTGGAGAGATTACCGGTATTAACAAAACTGGTGGACAAAGGAATTGATGTACAGTCCGTATTATGTCCAAGATGCTTAGAGTATCTAGAAACGGTGTTACACGCGATGGTTGAGTGCTGCTGTAAAGTGGAGAAGATATGGCGGGCTGTTTTTATATGGTGGGGTCTTACTTTTGGTAAAGGTAATAATCTAAAGGAGATAATAAGTACAAACTCCAATACTTTAAAGTCCGATCAATTTAGTGTTTGGGAGGTTTCTATAAGGTCTATGGCGTACTTTATTTGGAAAAACCGAAATGAATTGGTTTTCAAGAACAAGAAAAGAGACATTGAGGAGGTGTTGTTTGAAACGCAGTTAAATATGTTTTATTGGATTAGAGGTAGAAGCAGAAAGATGAGTAATATTAAATGATCGGATTGGATGCAATTTCCTGCTAAAACGATATGTTGTAAGAAGAAAATATGTTGGAAGAGGTAAGCGAGTCAAAGGAAGGAATATATGTGAAGTGAATAGGGATAGAATGCAGTTGTTTTCAAATGTAATTCTGCAACTTGCAGAAGTCATCGATCAAGGATTGTAAATGAAATTTTAATATTAATAAAATATTATTTTACCTTTCAAAAAAAAAAAAATGTTTACGAAAATTGAGTGAGTTGGATGTTATTAAATCTTAACAAGCTTTAGCTTATTAGAAGAAAGTCTTGCATTAACCATTTTGTTAGTTATTTCTGATTTTATACTTATGGGTAGTCATTTTTGGATGGTAAAAATGGTAGTTTGTTGGGTTGTATATTTATCGACATTTATATTTTTTTACCGTACACATCATGTTCTGTTAATAAGTAACGCCCAAGAATCTTGTACGATTAATATTTTAAATTAATAATTTTGTACTCTTGGGAAGTTTGTTTCCATGTTACTTTGTTTATATAATAGGAATAACTTGTTTGATAAATGTTGTATATACAAATGTATTTTGTCGGTCTTTTTTGCTTGTGAAAACTACCCATAATTTTGTTCTTAACCAACTCAGAGGTAGTCAAGAGATTTGCGTTTCTAACTTTTTGAAGAGGTTACGAGTCCAAGTCTCACTAGAGGAGTCATTGGGTTGACCAGATTGTGGTCTTCGAAACGCTCACGAAATACTGGTTAAACCACGTACGTTTAAGACAAAAGCTCGTCTACCTCTCGATAGTCTAAGGAGAAATCCATCCCTTTACCCATCATTTTGTTCTTTTTACAAGTTTAATATCAATTAATAATTATTAATTGGTCTTAGATTTGTCTAGTTATAAAAAATCAAAAATTTGATATGTTTTTCAGCAGAAAACTTCTATTAGATTTTAACTCGTATGTGGATGTGTTTTAGTACTCGTTCTTGTTTACTAAAGGAATTAGCATTTAGACTACAAATTTCTAATCTCATTTAATATCTGTGTAGGATTTTAATTGTATAAAGTATATATGTAATTGAAGCAAACATCACAATGATATGAGTTCTCGTATGTATGTACGCAACGATAGAGAGAAATGAGAACACAGTTAACGTGAAATATGAATTGCTTCGTTGATTTAGGGTTAATAACATAGTATTTATACCTATTAGGTATCTACAATACCCACCCTATATTTAGACTAATGTCATAAGTAATACAAACTTCACTAGAATATATTGAATATAGCTTTAGGGACCTAACAATTTGCTGTACCAGAAAAATTGGGGATGTTAGTAACGCTTTGTTTTCAAGGATGGATGGGTCGGTGATACCGTGATAGGTATTTAAAAGAGTTATTTCTTAGACTGTACCTATTGGAAAGTGAGAAAGATATTAGGCCATCCGTAGCGCCTTCAGGAAGGCTTTGGGTTCATTTGGGTTCAAAGGGGAACACCCCTACGGGGGTCTCGGGTTCGCCCCCACTTCTCCACCTCGGGTCCGCCAAACCAAACAAAAGGCCACCTTTTCCTTTTTTTTTACTTAGCAGAGCTAGTTTAAAAAAAAAAAAATTCTTTTTGGGTTAATATTGCACATACTTATAAGTTTTCGGTTATAAGAATAATTCAAATTAGTGTCACTTATTTTACAATAAAAATAGTTATTTTATTTAGCCCCAAAAATAATCAACGTTAGTATCCAAATAGTTGGATCCTTTAAGCTTGCGAGCCTAAACAAGCTTTGTATAAATGATTTTATATTTTATCATTTTATTTTCATAAAAAACTTTGAAATAATACTGTGCCTAAACTACTCAAACTTAAAAAAATTAAAGACTGGACTTAATATATCTTGATCATGCATGGCCAAGCTCGAGCTCCATGTTACAAACTCGAGCCTGATGAATTATAAACGAGCCCGATCCGATAAACACCAACTCAAACTCGACGCTTCTCATTTACATTCTTTAACCAGATTCTTTTGTTTGAGTGGGAAGCATGTGTGCATTATATAATCAAGAATAACATATAATAAAAACATGTACGTGTTCACAACATGTGATGCCCAACAAAAACCAAGATCCATGGAATCATTTTGAGTTTGTCGATCTTCTTAACGTTTTTAGACTCATAAAACCTAGAACTATATATTTAAATTTTTAGGATTTGATTAAGTAATATGTTTAAAAACCGGCGAATTGACTACTTTTTTATTTAAAGGCAAATTAAACAAGTTACAATATTTGAAAATTGGCAATTTTTTACTGGGTATTTAATGTAGGCTTATTTTCTACACGCTAATTCATTTTCATATACACGTAAGAGTCTATTAAAAAGACAAAAATATCAACATCTCTAATTTTAAAATTGAACAATGATAATAAAAACCATAACAAATAAAACTAATAAAATAAGGTAGATTAGGATACAACTAGGGATGACAATGGTCATTCGATCTGATGATCATTCATCCGATTCGATCAATCGGTTGTGGATATGGACGAAGTTAAATGAGTGAATATCGAATGTGGAGCGAATACATATGTTCAATATAGCGGATATAGATGACGATTATCCATCCATGGATGAATCCATTAACCCGAAATTAAATTTTCCTAGATTAAATTTTTATATAATTAAGTTTATAAATCTATATATTTACTATATTTTTAACATTTATATATAAATATAATATTGAAGATATATATATATACATATATATATATTCGTAATTATAATATTATATAATTATAAATCATGTTTTTTGCTTTGATTGTAGTTATTTTAAGTTATATTTTGATTTGTATCTTTTTTTAATATAAATTATATGTCAATCTATGATATTTTCTTTGAAAAAAAGAGTTATTTCAACATCCAATAGATATCTATATACCCGTCTAATCCGATGAATATCTATAAACGGATGAAATAATTTTAAGTGAATATAGATATAGATATGAATAATAAAAAACTAAATAAATATAAATATGAACATAGCATCATCCGATCCAAATCAACCAAATTAGTGAAGCAAAGTGTGATAGGAGGATTATTGCCGAGTGGAGTAATGTATTTTCTACACCAACTTATTAACTAACCCTGCTAAAAAATGTCAATTTCTTAAATGGGCCCATATGCCCTAAATGTACAATATATTAATAACATAAATTAAATGCCAAGAAAAATGGCATCCAAATTCCCAACTATATATACAACCCTCCATGCAAAAATGTTTCTCAACTCCCTTAAACAACTTCATTCATAGCAATCAATGACCCTACTCACATTAATACTACACTGAACTACCCAGTGTACACTGAGCTACCAAGATACACACACACAAATGATCAGTTGATAAAGAAATCATTCTGGGTTTCTTCATTTACATCTTAATTTGTCCAGAGTTCTTCAAAAAATCTCGATTTGAGGCATCCTTTACTATCAAATAGCAAAACCCAGAGGCGAAAGCTTTAAATTTCACAAGGGATTAAGTTGTTGCACATGAAAGGGGCAAGATTTTGAAGATTGTTTCATAGTTTTTGTTTAAATTTGATGGCAATGGAAGCAGAAGAAGGGAAATCATTGGTGGAAACACCAACATGGGCTGTGGCTAGTGTTGTATCAGTCATGGTTCTTGTTGGATTCTTCATTAATGCATCTCTTCGACACACTGAGAAGGTAAAAAATGTCGCTAATTTTTGAATTTTTTTGTGAAAATTTTAAAGTTTTTTCAATCTTGATGTTTCCCCTTCTTATTACTTGTTGGGTATGTTCAAGTTTACATTTTTTAAAATTATTTTGACTAAATTTGTGTCTTACACACTCAGTGGCTTTATAGAACAAAGAGAAAAGCTCTTATTTCTGCTCTAGACAAGATCAAAGAAGGTAATATCTTACAAAAAGCAGCTACTCTTTGTTTTATTTATTGATTTGTAAAAGATTCTTGATTAACTAAAAAAATTATTTCTTGTGATTTTGTTCAACTTGGGATGCTTGAGAGCAGAACTAATGCTTTTTGCTGTTCTATCATTGCTGATGGGTCATTGGATTATTTATGCTGCCAAGATTTGTGTTAAATCATCTGCCATTAGCAGCCGGTTTTATCCATGCTCAGTTGAGATAAGTTCTGTTGAGCCACTACATCAGAGAATATCTTACCTTAATCAGTCAAAGTACTCGGGTTCTAGGCAGCTTTTGAGCCATAATTATAGCCAAATCTGTCCTGAGGTGGGCTGTTATTCCCTTTTGGTTCTACTTAGATTAAGGCATGCTACATTTTCAAAGTGATTATTGAGGTTTGAATTAGAAAAATCATTTAACCGGGATGATCCGGTAATTCTACATTGATCTCAATAATAAGTTTTCTTTTGATAACTCCTTACTTATCATCCAATTTTGACTATTTTGACCCTGTATAATCAGAAAATCCCAAGTATTATTGCAACTTTAGATCACATTAATAAGTTTAAAGACATCTACAAACACCACCTTACATAGATTACTCATTTGATTAAATTCCTATAATTGTTTATTCCAGAAAGTTAGGTCATGAAATGCCCAAATACTGTTTGTAGCATTTTCTTTTATCCTTTTTTATGAAGTGATTACAAATTGGTCCACAAAAGATGGTACTTTTGTCATTTGATTAGCATTACAGTTTTAGTACTCAAATTATAACCCAACATTGCAACTATTATGGTGCAGTAGAAGCTGTAGTTTGGCAAAAGGTCAAAACATGTGTAGCATCACTGTCATTTATTTTGCTTTTCTAAACAATAATTATATCATCTTTAAGTGTTATGAACCTTAGTGACCACATATCTACAACCATCTTTTTTCAGTAAGATAAAAGGTATATTTCGTCTGCCCTACAGTGCGTTCAATTCGTTTAAGGCTCTAAAAGTTTGGCTATTGTTGAATCGTCCAACAAGTAGATGAGATGTATTGATCACTCCCTCAGATGTGGTCTTGTGGGACTTTTAAAAGGAAAAAGTGGATTGTAGTAAATGTGCTCTTTATCCGCCATGTTGAATGTTACTTTTATAGATAATGTATGTTAAAGCTGTTGACAATCTTTTCCGCTGATGTATAGCGAGGTTATAGCATTTATGCGTAATTTCTGTTTCTTTTTTAAACTTAATGCCGGTATCAGTCGATGCTTTTGGTGTCTTTTTATGTTTATACGTATATTCATGATTCAGAATAGAACATCGAAAGCTCAAAACTAGAGGTGAAAGATGGGCGGGGGTTGGGTAAAGGGTCATTTTTAGTCTGGGTCGAAGCAGGCCCGGGTTGGGTTGGCCCACATACACTATTTTCTACTTTTTTCGTATATTAATAATTAATCAACGCGTCAATTATGATTACAAAAGAATAGTATTGCTATAATAATCTAAAATTCTAAATCATTGGATAAAACAATTTAAGAGGTTGTATACAAAACTAAAACTAGATGTGGTTGACCCGTTCACTTTTTTGCTATTTTTTTCTACTTGAGCCATCTAGATCGACTTGTTTCTAGGTGAATGAGATGAGATTGCACAGAACCATCATCCATAATAAATAAACTATTGGCTTTCATTAATATAGGAACAGAACTAACAGATAAATGAGAGATTAGCTTCAAACATAACCACTATAAATGAGATCCTGTTTTCTGACTTTGAATTATGTACACATATGCATTTATTTCATCGTCAATACTGAATGACCTGATCACTGACTATATGCATGTACCACTATTTTTCCAGGGTAGTTCATCTTTTGCTTCAAAAGAAAGTCTTGAGCAGCTTCACCGTTTCTTGTTTGTTTTGGGTGTAATACACGTATCTTACAGCTTCTTTGCAATTGCCCTCGCCATGATCAAGGTCTCCGTGATCTTTCTTAAGAAAAATTCTATTGAAAATTCTTTTTCATATATGTAGTCTTTTTCTTCATCAATTATCTAAAAAAATGTTTTTTCCGGTATACTTGGTTTTTTTCTTCATATTTTGTCTTAGGAAACATTGTTTCTCAAGATATATATATATATATATATATATATATATATATATATATAGTTATTTA
>JAUEJL010003675.1:0-10344 GCA_032274825.1 Drosophyllum lusitanicum | reverse complement strand
TGATTTGTTTGCATTTCCGGTAATCTTGGATTTCCCACTCTTTTGTATATGGTCGTGAGATTGACTGTGGTAACACCAAAAGTTTTGGGTTATATTCATTGATAATGTTTATTGTTAAAAGGTTACTATATTTTGTTGAAATACTTAAAGAAAATTACAATGTTTCCGCAATAAGTTAAAGAGTTTTGTAAAAACTATGTTTTAAATTGAGATTTGAAAAAGTTTAAATTTGGACTGAAAATCAGGGTGTTACAGCCCCGCTCACCAAGACTTAGCCAAACTCACCAAAACTTATCTTTGCTCACAAAACTTCTCACCTTTTTTCTCAAACACTTAACCAATTTCTCAAATCCTAACACTTGCTTCAAAATCTTAAACTTTAAACCATTAACAACCATACCAAGTATCATAACCATGTCAAGATCGAAACGCTCTTGCAATGGATCTACCTCTAGTTCTCTATCATTGTAACCATTATTAAGATGATGACCGGATGACCATAGCTCCAACAAGTTAGAGTCCACATCAGAGGTAAATCATGACTTGCTTGAATTTGATATTTTAGTTAATAACTTGCAAAGTAAATTATCTATACTTGAGCATGAGAATAAGAGAGTCGAGTTGCTAGAAAAGAGGTGCATGGCAAATAATAAAGAAGCTAAGAAACATCTATAAGGAAAAACCCTAGCAAACAAGAATTTGAAAGAAATAAAAGGTGAACTTACAACTCTAGAACATGACATCTCAAAACTTAATATTCACATAGTTGAATAGACCGATAGAATATGGACAAAAGAGATAGAATGTCTGATCTTACTGCCAAATTTGAAACTATTTGCACAGAAAGAAAATATTGGGATTGTAAAATCAAAGACCTTAAAGATAAGTTCATAAAAAGAAATCAAAATGATCAGACGTTTCAGTTGAACAAATGCAAAAGACATGATATTTTACAACGCTTTAGAAGGTATAGGTTATGAAAGTCTTAAATTCTTAGAAAAGGTTTTTGTAAATAATTTTATCATATTAATTGAATGGGATTTGGATTAACTCAACTGATGTGATTTACAGGTGCACTTAGCATGATGAGTTGGAAATGGAGAAAAGAAATAACTAGAAAAAGTGCAAGTTCCATTTGACTATAGGTCTTCAAATGACAGTTATGGGAGTAGGAAAATTTTTCTATCAACTGACTACATTAATAGTTACAGTAAGGCGGGACTTTAATAATGTTCTAAGAAAACAATCTGAAAATATTTTTGAAAATCAACCCAAAACTGATTCTATCAAACCAAGAGTTCTAAAGAATTTTATTCCTTATTCCATTAGAGGGAAACAAATTAAATTTTTAGATGACATGTAAGAAAAGGAAAGACAACAATTTGCAAAAAAGGAAACAAACTTTTAGTCCAAATTAAATCCTTTGAGAACTCCTGAAAACCTGTCCATGAAACGAGAAATTACTGAATCATCCAAGTCTTCTACCGACAAAAGTTTAACCGACTCATGTGACTAACATTGATGGAAATACTAATTATTTTGGTAATTACTTTAAGTTTGTTAAAACAATTCTCATCCCTTCAACATAATTCCAAGGATTGTAGAAGTACATGTATCTGACAAAAAAGAAATGATGATCTGTCCCTTTATAAGGATGATAATTTTCCATTATTTTCAAACAAGTTTTCTGTGAAAAGTATGAAAAGTCTAATCTATATAAAAGTAAATTCTCAAAATCTTTCAAAAGGAAAATTTGTGAAAACTATCCAAATCAAGATTTACATTGATGAATCTTCAAAATTGTCTTTAAACTTAGTTACTAAGAACATTGCTTTACAAAAAAGTTCAAAGAAACCCTTATAGAGTAAGGCAAGTTTGAAAAGGCAAAGTCACATATCCAAACCTACTAACTAAATTCTAGATTTGAAATATCTTGTGATTCATTCGACTAAACATTTACAAAAACTTACTAAAGAGAAAATCTTCACTTCACCTAATGGATAAATTTGTTTAAAAACATCATTACCATATCAAACCTAATACTAAGACCCAAACTCAAATGGGTACCAAAATCTGCATAATCTATTTTGCAGATCAATCAAGAAAGGCATTATGGAACACAACAATTTCCTTCTAAAGAATAGTTTAGAGTCAATTTAACCATGTCTTCAAAATATTGAATCGTTCAAATCTCATGATTAAGAGAATAAAAGTCCTCCCTACGGTCCAGCTCACAAAATCATTGTGTTCAACATCATCCAAAGCCTGATGATTTGAGGGAGCTAAATTGTTTATTCTTTATCGGTGAATAATATTTCTTTATAGTTGTGAATTGTTACTTGCAAGGGGAGCACAATTATCAAGACCCGCAAGCATGCAATATTTTGTCAATGTGAATTGCTTTTTTGCATGCTTGTAGGGTGAGTAAATTAAAAAAACCACAAAAATACTAATTCTTTTAAGTGTTTTTTGTTTGATTTATTTAATTATGAAAAATTCAAAAACATTATAAAATCTCTGAAAAATTTCAAATATATTTATTTCTAATTTATTTTGAAAAACATTAAATAATTATTTGTAAAAAAACTCGAAATATTTTTTTTTTCTATCACTTCGTGCGTATTGTGCTTGGGCAATTTTTCACTCTTATAATAACTGAAAATACATACCTAAGGAGCTACCTAATTGATAGAAGTGTAAGATTGTATCAAAAAGCAAGAGTGTCCATCATTCTGAAAAGGATGTTGTGGGGGACGATGAAAATTTATGAGAGTTTGAGTGTTGAGGGTAAGATAGGATCAAAAGATACAAAATCATCCTTATTAAATTGTGTGAATTATTTGGGTAGTCACATATACTACTAGTCTTCGTATGTTCATTACTAGTATTGAAGAATGACATCATTGTCCTAGTGATACAATAACCCACCTAGCTACTTAAACAATTCTTAACAACGGATTAATTCAATTTCACACGGAGACTTAGCATATAATCTATTGACATATCAACTCGAAGATTGTTAATATTGAATTAAGGAGGACAACTACTCCAATCCTGAATTCTTTCATGCAATTATTGTGTCTTGAGCTTATTTCACATTATTTTAATTCCTTTCTAGGACACTTTCTGGTAATATCATATGTATCATCTTGTCTTTGTGACGTTACCGAAATATGTTGAGTAATATCTTCTGACATTTTCAATGATAGATGGAAATCCTACCGGTGCTAACATTATGCCAACGCTAAACGTAGGTCACTCGCTTTACTTTAAACGGATGTGTTAACGGGTAATTTATGTGATCCCATGTTACAACTTGTTGGAATTTGTTTCCCGATACAGTGCCTTAAAGATTGTCTTGTGTGTTTTAACTATCGTATCATTTTGTTGAAGGCAATGATCAAAGTGGTTATCTTTCTAAAACCATCATAATAAGGATTTACAAATTCAAATTCTGAAAGATTAATGTCAACATCAAGCTGCAATTAGATAACACATGCATGATGATCATGAAAATTCTAACCATCATGCATGAGGGGGAGATGACACCATTAAGTACAAATGTCTTTCGATATCAACTAGTTCTTACATTCTAAGAAGGAGAAGAGATCCTTATTTCATGATAAGAATAGACAAGAACAGTTAACAAAGCTTTAAAGAAAGTAAAGACATATGCGATAAAATTAAGGGGGCCAAGATTTTAAAGTCGTTTTGAAGGATCAAGAGCTACATTTAAGAAGGAAAAACATCTTGTCTAAGAAATTGAATGACGGGAAAACAATGAAAGATTATTGTGTTTTAATGCTCGAGATCACTTGCTCCTCTAAAGTCAAAGGAATGGTCATAGTTGTAAATTATGTATGATTAACTTCTCATAAGACAACATGATCATTGAAGAAGAATTTTTACATACTTCAAGGAGGAGATTGTTGAAAAGATTCTACAGGAAAGAGCCAAGTCTTAAGAGAGATTGGTCACCATAGTAGTTTTTGTCATTTGAGCATCAAGGGATAATGTTAGAAATATATTTTGTGGCATTCAATATTTCAATATTTTGTTTACTATCTTGTAATAAACTAGTTTAGGCTATTATAAATAGGATTCAAGTGTCAAACTTGAATACTAAGCTTTAATATCTTGGGTAAATTTTGAAAGAGAATTAGTGTGTGTTTGAATGTGTAGTGTATGTTCTTCAAGTGTTCTCGAGTTATTCGTCTTTTGCACTTTTTGCCATTATATTATGAGTATGTGTTAGCTTCATTGTTAAGCCACTTGTGTTTTGAAACCTTTAATTTTCAAAATTGGTTGCATTCCAAATCGTTGGCTTGATTTTTCTAAACGGCTTCCTCGACTTTTCAGAATCAGCTTCGTAGAATTTTATAAAGAAATCGGTTCTAAGATTTGAGGGTTTGGAGTTTTTCAAATGGAGATTACGGTTTCATACGGAAAATCGGTGTTGAGAATCCGCTTCAAGGATTTCATACAGAATAAACTTTAAGGGTTTCATAGAAAAATCGATTTCCACGACCCCCCTAATTATTAGCTGAGATGTGGTGGTGATGCTTGCCGGTGGACAAAGCAGATTTGCAATGGTGATGCCTGTCTTCAATGCATGTGGTGCGGTGGTGCAAGATTTCGAAGGGGTGAGGTGGTGCCAGATTTCCACGACCTCATCTCTTATGTCTATATTCAATTCTACTTCAATGTGGACAAACCAATTTGCTCAATCACAACCTTTTGTCAAGATTTGCTACAGTTCTTGCAATTCTTGTAGGTTACAATCCATTTAGCATTGCTAATGTTCTTGGAATCGGTTTCATAGGGTTTTCATTTGCTAATGTTCTTGCGATTCTTGTTGGTTTTAATGATTTTAGTATTCTTGTGGGTTTTAGCATCTATTTCCAGATTTATCTGGTTGTTCGTGGAATCGATTTCATATGGTTCAGATTTAGTTATGTTGTTCTTGTTTTAGCTACTATTCATGGTTTCTCAATTTCATATAGTTTCTTGAAAAACTTGAAGATCAAGAACTTTGAAGAACATATGAACATCAACTCAATGAAATTCAAAATCCATAAAAATAACTAGTAACCTGATTAATTAATAGCTTTAAGCTTAAATACAATGACTTATTTTAATAAGTCGGTTCTTTTTTGTATAATATAAAGTTAATTATATACAATGACAATTTTAGCAACGTTCATTATATTTTCAAGCACCTTACGTTACAAATAAAAACTTCAGTCTTAACTCTTGCTTCCAAGTATTGTTAGTTTGTCAAACATATATACTTACAGTCTTGTAGCAAATCTAGGTTACAAAACATACATATTATTGGCTTATAACTAATTTGGGTACGTTTAATCAAATTAATGCTGTTATTTGTTTAAAAGAAGTGTCCTTCGAAGTACCTTCGTTTTGAATCTCAACCAAATGGAATTGATCTTTCAATAATTTACATAAAATCTCACTTGAGCACGTGCATGACAACTTATTCTATGGTTTGATACATTCCATGTTCGCTAGCTGGTTGGTTCAAAAGTTACCTTATTTCTTTATTGTTTTGTGATTTTGTGCAACTACGATGATTAACAATTCATTTTACTTTAAACTAAATGCAATTAATATAGTTAAATTGAGTTGTGTTAAATAAAGTCTATTTAAAAAATATAGTCCTAAAATTTAATATTCATTCACAGGTGATTCAGTATACATTCACATGTGATTTGTAAAAGCATCACATGTGAATTACAAAAAATTACGAAAATACCACTCCGCCCAAATTTTTAAATTTAATCTAGAACATTTATGTCATTGATCTAAAGGCTAAAATTAGTCAATTAGAACTATGAATTAATTATGGAATCTATTGAACATTCTTCTAGTTAAATTATTCAATTCTAAATTGAAATTATATCATATACACGATATGAAGGGATGGATTATTAAGTACTAAACATACCACTAAATCTACTCTATTGTCCATAACGAGACTTGAATCCACAAGCTCTTAAGAGAGAGCACCACTCCACAACATCAGATATAACGCTCGGCTACAAGCCCTTTGTTATTAAGTAGTTTACATGATACTAAAACTTACTTTCATATATTTGTAAAATCTATGTTATATTTTAATAAGATATTGAAATTTATAATTTTTTTAATGCAAAATTAAAATTATTTGCAATCCTAAAACTTTTGAGACATAGTTATTAATAATAATATTTTTTGCTTTTTAAAAAAATAACCGCAGACCAGTTATACATTCCATGTAATTAACTACTCAAACTCTATCAGTTTATTGTTAGCTTGATTATATGGTAGCTCAGACTGAGTTAAGCTTAATCAGCAAGCTGAATCGGTTTGCATAATTAACATGATCGCTAAAAGCACTGCCCCTAGGATCTGGTAAGATAAAATTACTCACATAACTAACTAGAAAATGAAATTTTAATTTTAGTTTTAGGAGGAAAAAACTTATTTTCATGAGCCCTCAAGTAAGGAACATCTGATGCTAGGGTTGGCAATTATCAACGACATAAACCCAATACGTAAATAAACGGGTTTAAGTTGAGCATAAACAGATTCTGATTATTTTTAGGGTTGACCCGCCAACCCATATAAATAAATGGGTCCTGTTCGGGTTGAGTAGCGCGGGGTCGAGGGTTGACCCGCTAACCCGTATAATTTTTATTTTTATTTTTCTATTTACCTTTTTATTTTCAACGTTTCCTATTTTGCTATTAATCCCTATGAACCTAATAAAAAACAAAGCACTGTTTCCTTTTTGTTCTTTTGCCGTTTTTAGACCACCAACAGTAAACACTATCTACTCATAAATGTTTTATCACTTATAGCTTAATTGTTTGGTAGAACATAAACTTTTTTTTTGGCATTTTGTATTTAGATTATTGATTTTTGACAAACAAGGCACAAAATTAGTAAACTAGACCCACTTACAACATCAACTTGTTTATGACCCGCAAACTCACAAACTCGTATATTTAAATGATTACGCGAGTCGTGTCATATTTTCACGTATATGAGTTCGTGTTACACATCCCGACATGAATAATTAAACGTATTATGTTTGTGTCATGACTCGCTAACCTCCTAGCCGGCTACGAACCCGAACACATGCAACACGCTTGCCACCCAGACTAATGCATATAATAATATAGTCATTAATTAGGGAAAGAAAATCAAAGCAAGCATTGGAAGAAGCGAAGTTCCTTACTCCCATGTCTCAAGGAGATTGTTATTCCCATTGTTGTTCTACAAATCTTCAAAAGCTTCGTGTTTTTGTCTCTCTATAAACATTAAAAAAATAAAAAAGAATGAAAGAACCCTTCATCATAATCAACAAACAGATCATAATGTGATGACAATCCCCATGTTCATTTAAGTCTTAAAAGATACCCTTATCCTTCAATTTTTTAAACTACTTCTTAATTCCTTAAAACCTTCTGTCAGTCTGTTCTACATCCATGGTCAAATTGTACTTAACGCTTTAACATGTTACTTATTTAAGCACTCTAGTACAAGTTTTAAATGCAACTAGCTAGCCAAATATGGTAAACATGAACATTTGTTTACGTTATTTCAGTGTACAATTTTGTTCTGCGAAGTCATTTGAAGATAACTTCTTGTTTTGTTTGAGATATCCGGTAAGACGGCTAAGGATTGACAAGCTAGGGAAGTGATGTTTTACATGATTATTTTATCGATCTTTTTATTTATTTAATAGAGTTGTGTTCAATAAAGTCCATTTAAAAAACATAGTACTAAAATTTTAATATTTAATCACAGGTGATTCGTATACAATCACATGTGATTTATAAAAGCATCACATGTGAATTACGAAAATTACGAAAATGCCATTCCGTCCAAATTTTTAAAATTTAATCTGGACCATTGATGTTATTGATCCAAAGACTAAAATTAGTCGCTTAGGACTATAAATTATTTATGGACTATATTGAACATTCTTCTTATTTAATAATACCACAAATAACAATCATATACTCGATTTTGTTTAAGCTGGTTATACGGAAAGCATGACCATCCTCTAGATTTTGGTGACCTTGTGTTATTGCCTTTGTCACCGCTAGAGGAGTTGCTGCTATTGGTCCTATTTTTGGTAGTGTATTTACAAATTTTAAGTTATTTACACATAAAAAGTGTGAAGAAACATGATGTTCACGTTTGATTAGAGCATGTGATAAAAAAAAAATTAACCCATTTAAGGGTAAATAACTTGAACAAGTTCTTCGTAGGGCCGTCTTAAAGGCTGGGCTACCTAGGAAACCGTTCAGGGCCCATGGCTAATTGGGGCTCACAGTTAGTATAATCTCCTATATATATGTATGTGTAACCAAGTTTGTTGAGTCAAAATATACAGACAGATAAAGAAAAAGGCTCAATTTTTTAGGCTCAAAATTTAAAGCATAGATTTAGAAATTGAGATATCAATCGGCTTGAAAATTCCAGACCCATAGTAACTGCATAAGGAGAAAAAGAAAAGAGATATCAATATCGTGACAAACTATTTAGCTATGAAGCAGAAGTCGAGGGGTCTAGGAGAGAGTATAAACGATTGGTCTCATCGGTGATTGGTTCTCCTTTTGCTTTTATTGATTATTAGTTAATTAACTTGTTTTACTTACTTGAAATCACTTATTTACTTGAGTCACTTATTAATTGGTTACTTTAAATCACTCGAAATTTAATCACTTGATATGATCAACTATCAAGTTTGTTGGCGTCACTTTTTTAAAATCTTGAAACAATTGAAAATTAATTAGCCGAATAGTCTTGATAATCAGTTAATTAGTTTAGTAGTTATTTACTTTATTAGTTAAACTTGTTACTTAAATCACTTGATAACAAGTTAATTGGTATGTTTAGTTGAATAGTTGAATCACTTAATATCAAGTTAATCGGTTTGTTTACTTAAATACTTGAATACTTGTATCACTTTATAATTAATTAATAAATCATGTTTTTCAAAATGCATTTATCCTATAGTAAAAAAAGAATGAGAAAATAAGAATTTGAAAACCTAAAAGGGTCTCCAAGAGGGTCAATGGATAAATTTATAAAAAAATAAACTAAACAAATTGTAAGTTTATTATTCTGCGTTTTTATATATTTTAGTTTGGATTGTATATTTTATTTTTGCAGAGACCTATTTTTTAGTTGTCCCGAACCCTGAAAATATTTGAGACAATCATGTTCTTCGTGTTTCAAATTGTGAACATATTAGCACATTTGTTCACGATTCTAAATATAAAGATTTTGACTTAATTGTATTTGCTTTTATACCGTGAAAAAATTGATTAAACTCTTTACACTTTTAAATGTGAACTTAAATCTTCACACTTTGAAGTGTGAATAATTGTCTAAATTTTCCTTTTTTTTAATTAAGAAGGTTTTTTTTAGTCACGTTTTTTTAGCGTGAATGTATGTTACACATGTAGGGAAATCTTCTGGCTATGAGTGAAGGCTGACCCTTTAATATGTAATGTTTAAAAAACATACATGGATAATTTATAACAAAAATTGAGAAGGAGCTTTATACTATACAATGCATAGAGACTTAGCTAACAGTACATATTATTCCAAGTGTATATATAATATATGTAATGTTTAACCATCAAAGTTTTCGTTCGATTTCGGTTTAATCATCAAAGTTTTTTTCTAAACAATTTTACCATAAAGTTTTGAATATGTTATGATTTAAACCTCAAAGTTTTTTTTAAATGGTTTTAACCTTTAAGTTTTGTTAAAAAAACTAATTAATCACTTAAGTTTTGTATGGTTTTTGATTTTACCCTCTTTACTTATTATGCATTTTAGTTTTATTAAAAACTTAACAAAACTTAAAGGACTAAACCATTTTTAACAAAAATTTAAGGGTTAAATAGTTTGGAAAAAAACATTAAGGTTTAAATAAAAAAGAAGGTGTAACTTTGAGGATTAAATCATAACTAATTCAAACTTTATGATAAAATCATTTAAAAAAAAAATTAATAATTAAACTGAAACTAAATTTATTTTTAAAACCTTATTGTACCTCTTGTACATGTAGACAAATTCTGTTGCGTAAACTCCTTTTAAAAAATGTTGAAACCAAAAAGGCATTTGACTTTTTGACCGAGATGATAAACTACAACTAAGATCTCCAGCATCTAACCTAACTTACCCCACTGTCACATCAGTATCCACATCATCTTTCACCTTCAACCCAACTTACCCCACAAACCCTCACATCCAACCCTTTTCAACCCTATATCTTTTCAATTTTTATTTTCAATTTTTTTGTTTTAATTTAAATAATTTAAT
>JAUEJL010003674.1:0-22583 GCA_032274825.1 Drosophyllum lusitanicum | reverse complement strand
TATATATATATGATCTCCAACCATTTCAATATTTAACTAAACCATCAACCAAAAGGATTGCAGTTTATCTGTATCGAAAATGTTTTCTTTGTGATTATGAGTTTTAGTTTCGTAATAAATAAAGATGTACATTTACAACTATGATCACAGACGTCAAAATGTGTATGTTTAGCCACTAAAAAACTAAAAAAATCAAAATGATGTAAACCATCTCCGATTAATAGTTAATACACCAAACCCATGTAACTTTGGTTATTCATTTAATGATTTCATATCAAATTTAATATAACACGTACTGTTAATTAATAGTATCAAATTTAATTTATACATCACATTTTTATATAGGGTTTAGTTCGTTAAAATGTATTCAACTTGTCACGTTTTGCTATTGTATGTATTGAAGTTTAAAATTTTCTATTATATGTATTGAACATTTAATTTGTCACTATTGTGTGTATTAAGTTTTCTATTGTATGTACTAAACTTATACATTTTTTTCCCTTTTTATGTATCCAAAATACATACAATATATATCAACAAATTAGAAGTTTGATACATACAATGGAAACTTTTAAAGTTTGATATACATAATAGCAAAACGTAACAAACTGGATACATTTTGGTGAACTAAACCCTTGTGTATAATTGGTTTAATTCCATATGATGAAATGCCTGAAAAATCAGTTAAGTTTGTATGCATTCTTTACCTAAGTTTTTACTGTACAAAGATATTACAAGTTTAAAATAACAAACTCAAATCAATAAGAGTATAAGGGTGTAATGAGTAATTATCTTTTTATCTCTCCATCTCATTTGTCACATCGATTAGCTTTTTTCTTTCTACTATCCAATCTTTTTTATCCCGCTAAAACTAAGATAACGGTCCATCTTTTTATTTCACTAACCATTTTTTATTAACAAATTAAACCCTCTCGCATACCTTTTTGTCTTTCATCGGGATACCCAGGCCGGTGGGATAGAAAGATGGAGTCTCGGAGGGGTGAGTACGTGTGGTGTTCCCATCGGCCCCTCTTGACTTTTTTCGCCAATCTTGCAAAACTTGACACCCACTTTGTACACCTTAAGGCATGGGTTAACCCATACTTTACATACTTCATGTCCATCAACAACTTAGTGCCACCTCACTCATACTTTATTTTTAATCTTCTATATTTCAATGTAGAAATACTCGTACTTTAACATAAAAATTACCCAAAACTTCTAGTTTCTCTCTCCTCTCCTTTTCTTCCTTTCTTTATCTTATGCCTCCTATCGATCTCTCTCCCGTTGTAAAAAAAATACCAGGAAGCATTGCTTTTTTCTGGTAACAAAAGAGCAAAAGGATGTGTTTGTACGCGATATATACTTCAATTCATACCGTACATCACCGTTACCGAGACCACTCCGCATGGTCTAAAGCTACTTGCCAATATTGTAAAATAATAAACAATTGAGTAACTTTCCTTTATTCTAAAGTTCGTACACCCACTCCTCTTTCCTTTAAATTTCGTCTAACTTTTTAATCCACATATCAATGCAAACAATAAAGAATTAAGAAATATATATATATAAATGTATAACCCAAAAGGGGTTTTCTTTTTCCTCCCTCATTTGTAGAAAATAAATCACAAAAAAGAAAAATCAAACCCTAGAAGCACACGTTTCTCTCATTGTTCTTGAATGCATCATTCTTGAAGAACTCCTTTTTGTCCCCATCAACTTTGACCAAAATCCAACTTTCTTCTTATCATGAGGATCTTGCATAACAACATTCCTTTGGTCACTAACAAAAGCCATTGATCTACTCTTCTTTAACACACCAGTAATAGTGTTTTTCTTCAAGAAATAAAGATAACCTTTTGCTTCAAGATTATTATTAATCCTTCTGCGATTTCTTAGGCTTTGCATGGGAGATGCTGTGTAAGAAGAGGCATTGGATGAAGAATAAGCCGAAGATACCGACGAGATTGAAGACGAAGAAGATGATGAAGAAACATTAGTGACGACAGCGCGTGATGAAGAGGTTGCTGATATCTTTGATAATCTTTCTCGTAAACACATCGAACAAATCCCGGGAGATTGCCGGTGTTTTGGGTGTTTCTTGCAACTTGTTGCAGAGGATGATGATCTTTTTCTGGGTTCCATTGCTTGTTGTTTAATTTGGCTGTGTTTTTGTGGGTGTTTAATTCTTGGATAGGTTACAGTAGGTGTTTTACGTGTTTGTGTGTGTGGGGGGTTTTGGATGGGTGTTAGGTGTTCGTATAGCTTTTTGTCGAGTGAGTTTGATGTGTATTTATAGAATTATAGTAATTGGGTTTCTTTGAGTGTTCATGGGAGTTTCTTGTGGGCTTCCTAATAATGAAGGTTAGTTCAGAAAGTTAAGTGACACCTGTATATTTAAATTATTATAGTATTTTGAAGCTACACTTCCTACTTTTATAATATTTTTATTTTAAAAAGTTTCCTAAAATACACTACAAGAGAATAGGTATTTGTCCCTTCATGTATAAATTATGAAAAAGAAAAAAAAACATTTGTAATTAACTGTGCGTGGTAATAGTCGTTTGAAATATGTAATTGACACAACTAATTTATCATAATCAAACAACTGTCGAACACGCCAACCTTCACTGCTGCCAAAACCATAGTTGGTTTTCATTTGTATGCGACAGTTCCTTTGATCATGTGATGTGCGATAAACTAACTTCACTCATGTGTTGTGCAATAGCATGTGACTTGAGCTATGCATGCGATATGTATGAGTCCAAGAGCAATATGACAATCAGCTAGACGCCATTTGGTTTGTTGGTACAAACGAGTGGAGCCAAGCTCAAGTTTGACTCGAGTACTCTAGGCTAAGCTCGAGCTCGACTCGATAGTTAGACGAATCTTCATGATGTAGGCTCAAGCTTGTCTTGAGGAGGATTCAAGATTGGTTGGAGCTAGACTAAAAGCTAATTAAAGTTTTATTCAAAATCAATTTCTAAATAACTAATCTTATTCCAAATATATAAAAAACTATATTAAATAATAAAAATAGTTAAAAATCTTAAATATAATTAAGTCTAAACGATTTTACATAAAACATTAAAACTAAACTCAATAAAATTTGTCAATTATATTATTATTAACTTTAATTTTAGGTTTACTTCTCCAAAATGTATTAAACTATACCCCAAATGTTAATGTGTATATCCACTTTCCAAAAATGTCATCATGTGTATTACACTTTTAATTTGTTGTTATTGTACGTATTTTGATTACATAAAAAAACAAAAAAAAGTATAAGTTTAGTACATACAATAGGAAGTTTAATACACACAATAACATCATTTTTGAAAGTTTGATTCATACAATAACATTTTTGAAAGGTGGATACGCACATTAACATTTGAGATATAGTTTAATACATTTTGGAGAAGTAAATCTTTAATTTTGTCTATACTTATATACGCATCTATATATTATATAAAACTTGAAAAGCTCAATAAGAGCTCAAGCCAAGCACTAATAAGCTTGAGCTCGGCTCGCAAGCTATATATTTTGAGTTCACTTTTAGGCTCGAGTTCAAGCTTCAACTCAATAAATAAAATCGCGACTCGAACGTGTACGAGATCAAGCCTAGCTAGAGTAGCTCAATAAAAGCTCGACTCACTTGCAGCCCTAGCTATAATACTAAGGAATGGAATTTGATTTTTAAGGAATTAAAATACTCAAGAAATTGGGATATGAATTCAATTCCTTAAGTAGTCTATTTGGTTACCTATCAATGAACTGGAATGTGACAGGATGACAAGATGATGTTGCAATCGAACTACCCTACCCTGACCACCCAGCCACCACCCCACAACCAACATCACTACCTTCGAACAAGATGAAGCCCTAAATCGAACGACGAAGAAATCGAACAAGATTACATCGAACAAAGGTGAAATTGAACAAGAGAACAGTAAATGAAGCCCTAAATCGAAGTCGCCAGTGAATAATTGAAGTCATGAAACCCTAAGTCAAACTTGTGATGAAGTCGAATTAAGTCAAAGTCGCCATTGGGCTTTGAGGAAAATGATGTACCGACTGTTTTTGAGGAAGATGAAGTCACGAGTAGTGAAAAGATGATGCGGTGATCAAGTTGAAGGAATGTGAATTCCTTAGAGGGTGAGAAAGAATCTACTTTCATTAATTTGGTGAAAAATTTCAAAGATAAGGGATCCAATTTCCTCACTCTAAAATTGAAACAAACACATAAATGTGCCGAATCCAATTCCCTAATTTGGAAGGATTCTAAAGAACCAAACACATCTTTAGATTTAGGTTAGAGTGACATAACTTCCACTTATTTTCTTTTCTCCTTCAAGTATAAATACTTGTAACTGAATTAACAAATTTTATTAATGATGAATTATATTAGGTTAGACTTATACAACATCGTTTTTTACATATGATCAAATTTTGTAACAGTATAAATTCTATATAGATTTGAAATCATCTTTGTTATTTAATATACTTTTTAAATATATTTGGAATAAGTTTGGTTATTAAAAATCATTTTTGTATAAATTTTTAAGCTTTCGAGATCCTGAATCCTCTTCCAATCAAGCCCGAGCCTGCATCATAAAGGCTTATCTAGTTATCGAGCGAAGCTTAAACTTAGTCTAAAATAGCTGAGCCAAGTTCAAACATGAATACGTTTGCTCTAGTGATGGTTATTGGCTTATTGAGGAAACCAGTAGAAAAAATTAATACTTCCTACTTCGTCCTTCTATTCTTCATAAGATAACATGTGTAATCCACTAATTCTCTTTTCTCGCATCTTTTTTTTTTTGACAATTGTGTTGATCTTATGAATAGAATGATAAGTAAGAAGACTTTGTAAGATGATATAAAACCCCTCGAAACCAATATTTGTTTGTCAACTATAACTTATTTGTAATTCATAACTAAAAATGTTCCTCTAAAATATAATCATCCTTTTAAAATAATCGAAAAAAGGATTACTTTGTTTAGCATTTTCCAAATACTGCAAAAAGGAAGAAGTGAAGAAGCCACCACTCTGGCGCTTCTCACAAACAAATCACCGCCATAATCCGTCGGCACCGACTTTTTAATTTTGGTCCATCCTTGTATTTATTTCATGGTGTAACTGAGTCAAGATAATTCGCAAGTTAATTGAGATCGACTTAAAAATATTTGAATTGGACTTAATGTTAATCAGGTCGAGCTCAAGCTCAAGCTCGAGGGAGAAGACGAGTCGAGTTCGAGTTCCATATATACTACATCGTTCGTAAACTCGTGAGCCAAATCGAGTTTATGTCAAATTGCATTTTTACCGTTTATAAATATATTAAATCAATATTTATATTGGTGAATAACATCAAGTCACATACTTTAAGAGGAATTATTACAGTTTCGAGTCGAGTCGAGTCAAGCTTATGAGGGTCGTTTAGTGAGTCGATCTAGCTCGAGCTTAAGAGTTGAGGCTTAGTCGATCTCGAGCTGAGTTTCGAGCTGAGGTTTTAAAGTCGAGTCCATTTTTAAGATTGATGGTACTTGACTCGGCCTGACTCGATTACACCTCCTATGTAATGTCTCAACCCTCACCATCACATTTATAGGTATAGCACAAACATATAACATTCTGTTATCCATGTTTAGGCCAACTAATCATCAACTATTTATTAAAATATATTCATTAAAAAAAAACTAAACATAACCAAGCCTGGTAGCCTACCCCTGTTGTTTGGTTCCATTTATCATAGAAATTAATTTAATGTTATCAAGTTTAAATCACATATTTGTTTTATCAATAAAAGAAATTAGTCAAAAGCTGATTGCTGCACAAACCTAACAGTGAAATATATAACCGGTTGTACTCATTGGTAGAAATTGTTGCCTATAGAAAAAGGCTAAAACAATAGATCTACGTACTACGGTTGTAAGATAGTCTTACACAGTTCTCTTTATACAAAACGCTTGATTTTACGTACGATCTCTTGAACATAGGATCATAAGGTTGTCGAAATAATCATACCGGACTTGAATAATGATTGAGTTAAAAATCTTGTAACTGAACTAACTTTGTGTGCATAAAAGAAAAAAAAAAGCAAATAAGCTAATTTTATTAATGTAAAATAAAAAAAAACAAATCAATCATCCGGTTAAGTGCCATTAAAAAGGGATTGTCATAAGTTTTTCAGGTTCAACATTTAAATTCTAGATTCTGATAACCTAAATTTTTTTTTTTTTGACAAAGGCATCTGATAACCTAATTACTAGTATAGTACGAGGTTTCTTACATTATTGTTGTCATGTTTTAACTTTGGACCTTACATTAGCTGTTGTACAATTAACATTTGATATGAATTACAAAAAAATATGAAAGGAATTGAGAAATTTTGTATAAAATCTTTTAATCTTGATCTTGCAAAGATTAAAACAAACCACACTAAAATCTTGATTTGAACAACCTTAGATCTTACACTAGAGTGAATATATTACTCACCTAAATGTAGATCTTAACAACTCTCCAACCAGCCAAAAAAAAAAGTTATTAGCCCTACCTACAATGTTACCATTTGATAAAAGAAACAAAACATTTATCTCAATCTTACAAAGATTAAAACAAACCACATTAAAATCTTAATTTTAACAACTTTCACTCTCAGAATATTAAGAGTGAATAAATTTTCGATTTTAATATAAGAGCTGATTTATACACAACAAAATTTCTCTATACATAATAGGTACAAGTGGGTAACAACATATAGTACAAGTTGTAATGCATCAAATTATTGTGTATGATCAATTTTATTACGTACGGAACACCGCCCTTTTAATATGGATCTAAGCAACTCCCCAAACAAACAAAAAGTCATCTGGCCTGCCCCTACCTATAGTAACCTACAGTGTTAGGTTGAATACACATGTTAGTTGTTTTGGCTTTGGAATGATAAAAAAATGATAAAATAAATAATGAGTTCATTATTTCAAGACTCTAGTATTTAAAATCTTTGTCGTAACTAATTTGTTTGGAATATGTAAACTTCATATCCCCTTAGGCCTTTCAATCATCATATATATGTTTTAAAATACTATAACATTAGTGGAATTCAAACATTTGATTACTATATAACCTACCATGACCAAAGATTCATCTTTCTATGTTTGCATATATTAAATTATTGAATGATTGATTAACATGTTCATACCGAATAAGATATATAGTTAAAAATCATGATACTCAGTTCTGTTTTTACCATGTTTCCAAGTAGAGTTAAGCTATACTCTGATGTACGTAATTTAACCGCTTTCGTAATCATTTCCTACACTTCTCCTTGTCTGTTTACCCAACGAGGATTAAGCTCGAGTCTATTTTTAAACTTTTCAGATCATCTATGACTAGTTGATATGGTTTTCTAGCCATCTAGATACTTGTATATAATATTTTAAATTTAAAAAAAATTCCAAGTAGAAGGGTATACAAGACAAGTAAACCAACCCCACCAACATGAATGATAAGAGATTCAAACACCATCTACCCCCAGTCAACCAACCTCAAGAATCAAATCTTAAGGTAGTTGGAAAATTGAGTAACATGTCACTAGTCAATTTTATAACCACAAGTTCTTATATATTATCAATTCGTTAATTGGTTGGGAGGCAGATCCACTGAATGTACCATCAATTAATGTTACTCTTCAATATTTTTAAAATAAAATGTTACTCTTTAGTAACATTAATCAGCTTAACAAAATATGTGTATTGTTGGGTTTTGGTTATTTGTATAAATTTGTTTGCTTTTAAAATATATATATATTCGGGTAGCGACTGAATAATTTTCCAGCTCGGAAAACCCAAAAAAGAGAAACTAGCTTATTAATTAACCTAAATGTCAATATGCAGTATGCTCCACTTGTTTTTCACTTTGGTTTCGGTTTTGGTTTTCAAAGATGAAGACGGTGAACCATTGCAACCCCGCGGCTGCAAACTTATAAAACAATTACTGTAACACGGATACAGGTTCATCTGAATAGAACAGATGTACACAAAACTTTTCATGTTACAAACAACAGACAACATTAATATTTGTAAAACCAAAAAAAAAAAGTTACATTTGTCAAAGTTCCCTACACTGGCACACCAATCCCTGGAGTAGATTTCAAAGGGAGAGGATGTAACCAAGAAATTTCACTCACCGCGTGTGAAAGCTTTCTTTTATCTCCTCCATGTTGGCCTGCAGGCTGATCGGTAGGACCCCAAACGACGAGTTACCTTTTTTTTCTTTACTGTGAAAGCTTTCAACAGCAACCATTAAATGTGTATCTGTTCTACATTAAACCTAGTGTTTGCTACTGAAAATATGTGTGGGTGATAACTTATGAAGCAGCACATAGGTTACAAAATTTATGCTGCATACATGTAAGTGTAATGAGTTTAAAGAAAAAATTGGACCTCAAGATCAAGATCCATCTGGGGTGCCTAAACCCTAAACTCTAATTTATTCACTTGAAGTATGTATATTAAGCTTTGAAATGAATGGATTAGAACATGATGAGATGTCTATACCAGCAACCTCCATTGCATTGCAGACCCATTCAGGAACATCACCCTCAGGAAACTACAAAAAATGAGAATCATTGAAATAGTTCATTTATTTATTTATTTTTAATCCAAAACTAGTATCTGCCAATTTTGGAAGGTGGTCTGTACAACACCAAATTTACATCACATACTGCATAGTAAAATATCAAAACTAAATGGTACAACCTATGGTGTGAGAGGTAATACTGATTGTGTAGAAAATAGAAATCACCTCCCATCCTATGTTGTAATTATGATGACATAGAAGATGTAGGAATTGGGAGCTTGAAAACATTCTTAAAAGGAAAGTTTTTCAGTTCTAGATAATGTCATAACTCCAAACAACTACAGAACATTTGAAAATATATATCTCAAATTTGATTTGAAAAGTAGTGGTTTAATATCAAAAGCAAAAGACCTTTTTCGGAATGGGAAAGCAGTCCCAGAACCTCCGTATATACATTATGCAGTTCAACTTAGTAATTAAAGAAGTAAATATGCATAGAATAAGCCAAAAGTACACGTACCATTTTTGTCAAGAAGTCGCATACAAATCTGCAGATGAAAACATAGGTAGCACATAAGTACTTTTTTCTAAAAATAGAAAAGCAAATGTATGATCGTTTGTTCAGTGTTTATAATTCCCGATTCAAAATCCTCCGAAACAACCAGAAAAGAAGATAACATGTGGACCCAAATCAACATCACAAATTTATTGCAATGAAACTAATGCAAAAATAGTTTTTATATTGAAACTCATAATAGGAAGTTGCTGAAATTAACATGTGATGGAGGAGGTACACCTTTAGGACTACTTGAAGGCAAAATTTGTACAAAATTTCAGAATGCAAACATACTTTGGAAAGGTTCCTTCTATAATTGACGAATGAAGATTTCTGCTAAGCTGCATATTTAAAATAATCCAATGTTCAAATCTGAGAAAAAAGTGATGAAGCTTAAAATAAATATACAAGGTAATGAAAAGAAATGATATGACAGTAGTTTATTACCTGCATCATGTAGTGTAAATTGTGATATGACAGTAGTTGAGAACCCATAGCATCTTTTGTAACAAGGCAATGAATATAGGCCCTTGTGTAGTTTTTACAAACCTACATTATAAGCAACAAAATAAATGAAGAGAATGTGATCATTTGTTGCATACATTGATAAGTTGAGGTGGTTAGATGGGAGAGTCCCGGCCGATTTAGTAATGGGTCCAAGCCAGGTCGGGTTGACCCACTAACACATTTTGCCCATTTCATACATAATTAATGACTTGCTTCTGATTACAATTTCAATATTATCACAATAACAATCAAAATCTAAATATTTGAATAAAGGGATTAGCAGGTTTTGGTCACCCAAATCAACCCATTTAGAAATATCGGATTAGAATTGCCGCCTTCATAAAAACATAAAATTTTAAAAAATAAAAAAACCAAAGATATGCATACCATACACTCGCATGTTGAGTCGATCGGTCGTGTATCATCAGCCATAGACTGGTGCTTAAGTTTTAGTACCCCCTGAAATCAAGAATTTCATATGTGGTCATATAAACCTTTACCGTAAATTGACAACTTGAGAACAGCATACAACTTTTTAATACACAAAATTAAAATCATTATGATTTAATTAAAGTTCATGGAAAGATACAAGGACAAAGGCACAAAAACTAATATAAGAAAATGTAATGTACTACTCTCTCCTGTTCAAAATAATGCAACATTTAGGTTGCGTTTGATTATGTGTTATGATCCCACATCGGCTAAAAGTAAATTAAGTTGGTGGCTTATAAGTCTAGGTGTCCCCTCCCTTTACAAGCTAGCTTTTAGGGGCGAGTTCTACACTTGGGTTTATGGCATGATACAAGCTTAGTATGGGATGGGTTTGTATCATTATGAAATTTGTCCAGTTCTTTTTAGAAAAAAATTCTGAAAAAGGGATGGAGTTTTCATTTAGTTTGTTATAGAAATTTATAAGACGCGTTTGGTTAAAAATGGTGGAGTTTTCCTTTTCCATTTTTCAAAATTAGAAAACATGTTTCGATTTTTTTTACCGATTTTCATTTTCCAGTTTTTGTTCTTTGAAATAATACAATATTTAATGGAGACTAACACACACATATTAATATATATTACAACACACATGTATAGAGTTACATAATACACATACATATATACAATACAATACACACATATATATAACATGAATATTACACACTCGAAGAGCACTGCACATACATATATGACATACAACAACATAAATTACCAAGGCTTTTACTTTTCTACCCCTACCCCATTGTTATGTATGTGGCTCTATGTCCAAGCTGCCATGACATCTCTGACATTAATGGATAAAAACAAAGGAAAAAGCTATTACCGCTTCTCAATGAAGTGTAATACAAGACCCAATAAATCTCAGTACCAAACCGTGAATGCAATAGATTTTATTTACAAAGAAAGGGCTGATAGAGAAATTACTACCATATGTATGCTAGATGAAAGCATGATGATAGAGTAGCCATGGCTATAGTCGAGAGAGAAATAGGAAGCGATAGAGGAGAGAGAAAGGAAATTTCGAGCAGTTGCAGTTTTTCATGGGGAGAGAGATTATGTGCTCGGATAGGTAGGAGAATTGAATTTTGAAAAGTTTGGAAAACAAGGATATGCTGTTTTCCGTATTCGGTAGTATTTTAGAAAAGGGAAAGTCTTCTTTTCTTAGAAAAGTTTCAGAATGTTACTTCACCAAACAAGTTTTCAAGTTTTTTATTTTTTATTTTTTTGGAAAATCTTTCTGGAAAATGAGGGGACTTTTCAGTAACCAAACAAGGCCTTAGCTTTATCACAAAGTGACAATTCAAAGTCAACTAATTTTCTGTCATTAATCATAACAAAACATACTGAGGTATTTCAGATATTTGACTAACAGTCCAACGTTTACATTGAACCACATGCACAAGTACATATTCATATTATTTTAGGATCCAAGGAAAATTTGTAAAGAATAACACACATGGGAAATGCAATTTTAATGAGGAATATCATACCTCAGGCACAAGAGCAGTGCCAAATCGAGCTGTACGTGTAGGATAGACACAGTCATACATGTCAGCACCCAGAGCACTGCAAACTACAATATCAAGTGGATAGCCAACACCCTGAGAAAATACAGTCACGCCATAATATTGAAATATACCAAACATTGGATGTGGACAAGGAAAAAGACTATAATCCCACCCCCCCACCCCCTTTCAAAAAAAGAATAAAAGCAAATTAAAGATCATGCTCCATACAAGATGGTTAAGTTAATCGATTAAGTACCATAACATAACGGGGTTTGCTTTCAGGAAGTGAAGCGGTGCATTGTGCAACAACACGCCAAAATGAATCTTTATCTTCACCACCCGCAAGGCCACCGATCGCGTAGCTGTTGCACAAGTAGACTTGGTTACTGTTCATAATTTTTAATCTTTTTATAGACACGAGTATAAAAAATTATACTATTTCAAAAATGATGTAGTCTTTTTGGATAAAGTGATTGAAGAGTCATCCTTTAAAAAAATGATTGAAGAGCCATGCATTGTATACACACTTTTTTAGACACATTTGACCTTTTTCAGTTTTACCTAACTTACTTATCTTACCCGTTTGATCCGTTAAAGATAAAAATATCCACATGAATCCATTCGTGTGTAATTGGGTCAAAATTAGCACCTCTAATTTAAATATTTCTCATCATCATGAGCTTCATGAATCACAATTTGGTCAAAACTGAGAAATCAAGTTTCACTTTGACAAAAATCCTTATAGCTGACAGAAAAACATAAGAACAAAGTAAGCAAAACTGAAGGTCAAGTTTTGCGAGTTGTGTACATACCCAGGCAAATTCCTTTCCACCAAACCTTGGACACATATATCCCTGATAAGAAAGGGTTAAAAATATAATCCATATATTAGTATGGAACATAACTTCATGAAGCAAGATAGACTGCATAACATATCCAATTAATAAATAATAATCACCTCAGCACTGGATCTAAACCACCCTGTACAATTCCAAATAAATTCTGCTCCTTTGGTCTCTTATGGGCTGCATATTGACATCAATAAAGAGGATAACACCAAACCACAAAAATAAGAAATACTCCCGTCTTCCTATTTTAATTCACAGGACTCGGGACTCAGAAAATATTCTATTTTGGGTAGTTTTCGAGTTGCACTTACCTCTATGGTCACCACAAAGTTGATAATATTGGTAATGGAAAGCAATGGGTCAAAATGAGTATTGTTGGGACACCCTACAAACACTTTTCTTTTCTTTTTCCTAATTATATAATAATTAATGTGCAAAATATGATTACAGAAACTATATCATTCTGATACTGATCTAAACATTTTTTTAATAAAGCCTTAAGAGATTGTATGCATTTAAGCACATTTAAGATTTTTTGATGCCTGAGTATATGCATTTATTTGAACACATTCAAGATTTTTTTGACACAATATATAACTTTTTCCATTTTACCCTTCAAAATCATTGATCCTGGACCACATTGAAATCCCAGTGTGCAATAAGTTTAAGACAAAGACATTATGCACAAGACTTGATGTATTCTTTTAGTGTGTTCACAACTAATTAACCGAACTAGTTAGGGTATCATTAAATGGTATTGTGCGACTTAAATCTAGTCATTCTGCTGAAAAAAAAATAATAATAGTAGCTTTTGAAATATCTACCTGCTATGCATCTGTCTATCCAACGCAAAGTGCGACACATAGCTTCTTCAATTCGAGGACCTGTAATTGTGGTTTTCACTACATCATCAAGAGCCATAATAATGTCCGCTCCAATTCTGTTCTACAAGATTAGATGGATATGCAATTGAGAAAGTCTTCAAAAGTATATTCAAGCCAATCATATTTCATTTTCCATATTGCCAACAAAATTTATTTTTAAATACATAAATGAATAACTGATAAACATCAACATTAAGATCTACAGTGACACACAAACAACATTTAAGATGAAATTTTACATGGTTCAACAAACATTCCTAAATTCTTAGACATTGGAAAAACTTTATTATATAATTCAAGAATTATGTACTAGCGCATTCCTTGTTGAACCACGTAAATACCATATATTGGGTGAGATTTACAAAAACTAAATCATTCCTAAATATAAAAACAAAATCAAGACATGAAACCCTAAACATATATACAATCTCGAATAATTATAAAGCACAACAATTTCATGATTCCAAATGAAGTACAGTTAAACTGTGTAGTTATGAGCTTGTGTGCATTAAAGATCCAACTCACACCAACTACTTACTTGAATTTGGATCGATTCTTCGGGTGTTAGGAGCATCGGCTTTCCATCAACTGGTGACTGCATAATAAATTCCAAATACTAGTTACAAATGATGACTAAATTTGAAGCAGGAAATAAATAAAGCACAGGTGGTAGGTTATGTTTAAAGTCAAAACAAATAGGTTGTGAAACCCACACACGCACACACACGTATAAGCATTAAGTGTGTGCGTGTGTGTAAGATGATGAACCAACTATATAAGCATTAAGTGTGAATAAACTGTATAGTGTATACAAGTATTTTTAACACTCTATGCCACAATACAAGAAGCCTCTTGGCAAAACTCGAACCTTATCATGGTGTACATTCTGTCATTCCATGTAAATCGTGCTTCATGTTGCTATTAGTTTATCAATCAGTTTGAAATCTATCATTGTAAATCTATGTCTGAGCATTGTATTACCATTGCTTTTTTAAATCGAATTAGGAAATTAAGAACGTTGATTGTAAAATTAGTTTTAGTTTCTAAGACCTTATAATATATTTTCTGTTCACTCAACATATCACGCCAGGCTATGTTTAAAAACCCATAAGTTGCCAGAATCAATGTCCACTCGAAACAAACAAGCTCAATGAATGGCTAAAAGCTCCATTCAACTCTAGTAATAAGAATTTGACAGAACTACTATGAGAGAGAGAGAGAGAGAGAACCTGAAACGTGACACCTTCTTCAGTGATATCAGCTAAATGCAACAATGAGACCTGAAAGCATTTTAAATTCAGCTACATCTATAAACTCCCAATCATTTAAAAGATGCAAAGTACTATGGCATCATGTAGAATATGTTCACAAACAGGGCATCATATGCATTATCTAACAAGAGCAGAAGAGATAAAATTGGCATAAAGAATAGACTAGTGTCCAACCTATAATTTGTTAACATGGTATCCGTACCATTTCTTTACATATGTTGTAGTTGAATCAGGAAGAATACACATTGCCTTGGCCTGTTTTTAGAGAACACTAAAGCTTAATAACAAGGAAATAACATGGTCCCTGCATTATAAGGAAACAACTTGGTCCATGTGTAATACAAAAATAATTCATTCCCTGTATTAGGCCAAGATGGTATTTCCATAACTAATGATGAAATACACTTTGATTTCTGCCATCCAATAAACTAAAAAGATGCATACCGAAAAGAATATGCTACAAAGAAAATTCTTTAACTCCATCAGGTTGACAGAAATAAAATGCTAAATCTACCCATTAAAAAGCATACTCCAACGAAGAATATGATGAATATTGTGGGTTTGCCATGAAGACATATATAAATGGCTCGATATTGAAACATAAACTCATGAGGAATTACCATCTGAAAACCACCAGAATCAGTGAGAAGTGCCCTAGGCCAATTCATAAATTTGTGAAGCCCTCCTAGTTCATCAATTAGCTCAGAAGTTGGACGCAGTGCCAAATGATATGTATTTCCAAGTATAATTTGACAGCCAATCTCCTCAAGCTGGTGGGTCGTCAAACCTTTTATTGTCCCTGTAGCCATGGAAACATACTTTTTGTTCCATCACAATCAATAAACAGCTTACAAGATCTTAGAATACCCAAATATCAGTTGGTGGATGTGCTAATTTCAGTAATAGAGTTATTTGTTTGAGTATATGGACAGTGAGATAACCAGAGCTATCAGCTTAGTGTTATGAAATACTGTTGTAGGCAGGATAGTTAGAATCAATACAGGGATAATCCAATACACTTTTCTTGAATAGTATTTCTAACATGTTGATGGGTTACAGGAACATCAATCAAGGGATAATGGATTCATATTCGTCTGGGCAATCGAGAGCAAACTTTCGTGTTGGTTTGTCTATTTATAGACACCCAAACAGGGCGCCAATAACTACCAAAATTAGTTATAACCAACTTCCAACTGCTATTTTGGCGAGTAACTACCATTTTGTAATAGTTACGCAAACGATCAAGTGTGTACAGAATACTCAAGGTGAGCTGAAAATATCCAGCATCGGCATGCTAAAGAATCAGCTTTAGCGTCAAAGCTGATCACTTAGCTTCAGCACTCGGCTTTACTGTTGATCACTCACTTCGGCCACTAAGGGTGTTGCCCCTAGGACCCTGGGTCTTAGACCTAACAAGTGTGCTCTCCACACCACCGAATCAGATTACCAAGTTAGTATTACATTAATATCACTAACAGTTAGTCAATACGTAGACCATGAACGTGTAGTGTGTGTCTGTGTGTGTGCGCCTTTTCTTGATTACTCGATACAAAAGTGTCATTACAAAATATTTTGATTAAAACCCACATAGATTAAAAAGCATAAGACATTGAACTAAAAGCTTTGTGCTTCCCTTGAGCCCAAATGCCTTTTAAGATAGATAAATAAACACAACTACCAATTTAGCTAACACAAGCACTAAAGTTTGAATTTCTGACCTTGTGTTCCCACAGGCATAAATAGAGGTGTCTCGCAAAGAAAATGAGGCAGAGTCAGCCGAGCTGCACGAGCACGATTAAACCTCCCTAGAACCTAGCAAGGAAAATCCAACACATGTTTTGAGTAAGTAACTTCCAACCAGAAACTTGTAATCAGCAAATATTTATTTAGCAATAATGAATTGTTGCAGAACATTAATTTTTTTATGCAACCAAATAAGCATCTTCTAATATAAATAAAAGACTAATTTCAATAAAATCTATTAAATAATCCTAGCCATTAGATTTAGATAAAAAATTTAATTTTTAAATCTTAACCACCCATTTTGATAAAAGATAAAATCCAATTTTGAATTTTGTTCGTCAAAATTGGATTCAATTTTGACTTTAATTTAAATCAAAATTATCAGAGATAATTTCATATATGTCCTTTTTAAACCCTAAAATATCGTAATTTGCCACCTTAATTTACAGATATCATATATACCTTTTATAATATTTTCAAAATATCATATTTAACCAAATTCTTAGTTTTATCATTCTAAAATATTATATAATCATTTTAAATTCTTTTTTAATTATAACCAATAAAATCTTAACTTTATTACCCTTAATTGTAACAATAATGATCGATGACTTGTACAAGAAATACAATCACGTCTCTTCGTATCATGATACCACGATTCTGCTGTCACATCTGCACTCCCCCTCGTGTGGACGTTTCCCCTCTGGTCTGAGTGTCGACGTCATTTGTCGTTATTTTTTTAAATTCTCATTTCATTTGCGTTTTATAATTATTTAATATCTTTCTATTAATGTTTAATATTTATTATTTTTTAAACCAACCCGTGTATCACACGGACATTTAATCTAGTTATGTTATGAACTTGTTATCATTTGATTCCTAACAGTGATATACAAAAGCCTTCATTTCGGACATGACATACATCATGCTTTGGCTTTTTTTGCAAAATTTAGTGTGTGGTCTCTCCATCCCCCTGTCCCCAACCCACTCCAGCCCACACAAACAAAAGAACACAACAGTTTCCTCTATCTTTTCGGTCTGTGTGGAAACAATTTAAAACCTTTTTCCCTATAAAATAAGAGCAGATTTCTATATAACATCATAATGAAGCTGTCATTAAAATAAAAGAGTTAATAAACTATAAACCTTTGGTCAGTTTTGTGTTAAATATCACACCTTTCATAAAAATATCGTTCTTTATCACGGAAAAGAAAAACTTGAACCAGTTTTAATGCAGAAAATAGTAGCCAAACTTTTAAAATCAGAAAAAAACTCTTGTTTTGGACCACATGTAATGCATTTTTAGTAGCATAGCTACATTATATTTTAGTCTAATAAACTTCTATCAATTCATTCATATAAAAGTAATATTATCTTTAACAAAAATAATAATTGAAAAAAACAGTATTTCCCTATCAATTCATACATGGTATCTTTCCTAAGCTCATTAAAACAGAGAATCGCTCAAGATTTATGTCGTCAGATGTTAAAAATCTAAACTCAAACTCAGTAGCATCTGATTTCCAAGCTCATTAAGACAGATAATAGCTCAAGATTTATTTTGGCTAAGGTTAGAAATCTGAATCCAAATTCTGTGACCACCTAGCACTATTACGATAGTAATGTCAATTTATACTTAAATAAAAAATCCTTACCTCAAAACGAAGAGCCATCATGCGACTGTGTCTCCTCAAGTGATATCACAAACTGTAACAGAAAAAAACATTTTAAGGAAAAAGATAGATAGAAAGAAAACAGCATTACAGCAATATGTCAAAAATGCCAGCTATCTGATTAATAGAATAGAAAACTGATGAGAAATAATAGAAAGGGGCTGACCGGAGATTTTTGGAGGGAAATCGGCGACAGCGCCGGCGCGAAAGATGAAGGGCGTGCCCTAATTCAATGCAGAATGTAGAACAGAGAGGATGGAGGCGCCGGCAAATTAAAATACGTGGTTTATATACCGTTTGTTTGTTCCCAATCCTTTCTCGTTGTATTCGGCTATTTGTTTGTTTGTTAACATTATATAGTTAATATCACGTAGATAAAAATTAAACGTTTATATTAAATAATAGTTAAAATTCATAAAAAATAACTAATAGTTAAAACTACTTCCTTTCCAAATTATAAACTATTATTTTTAATATGATAATTAATACAATTATACTTTCTAAATTTTATTTTCTATAATTAGAGTTTTTTTCCATAAATGTAATAAATATTTTTATAATAATTAAATAAACTTTTTTTAATAAACATTTTCAAGCATAAAAAAACATAAATGCAAGAATATGACCAAATAATATTAAAATTATAAAAAAAATATTATTTAAGCATATTTCGCTATGTCTATAATAGATGTTTTCGGATTACTAGGTTTCAATTGTCTATAATATTCTAAACGTGACATATACATGGATTGTCATCCAGCTATAAATGGGGCTCTGTGACGGATCCAATAAGCCAAAATTGTAGGCATTGGGTAATTTCCTAATTGTACCATCACATAATTAATATCATATACATGTGAAATCGTAATAGTTTGATGGTATTGAATCTATTCCGGACCTTTCCAAAGAGGAAAAAAAGTTATCTCACCGTGGGTGGTTAAATAATGGAGGATTACTCCAAACCTATTGGCAACCAGAACTCCTGTTATAAGCATAACTATCTAGCTGCTATATCTATAATATGTGTTAGTGCAATCGAATCCGATAATTTTATATAATGTGTTTTTAAACCTTTTGATGATCACAATTTATAATATATGTGTCAATAAATAATTGTTTTTCATAATTGAATTAATCAACAAATCAAATAATGAGTTTTGATCTAAAAAATATACATATACATTCACTCATATAAATTGATTTTATAAAAACCTAGTTTTGAGGATTCATAAAATCAATAGATAATTTTTTAAATAAAATAAATTCTACTGAGTTTTAAAAACTTACATAGATTTTTACAATGTCTTGACAACACATGCATATAATCAAATTACTATATCCAAGTTTAATAAAATATTGTGGGGTATCGGCCGTAAGATCTCAGTCAGATCTCAGTCTGTGTTGTGGCTTTCTATTTAATATTCTCTTTTGCCATTTGTTTAGAAAACTCTTGCAATCTCAAATACGCTCTTAATCTAGTAAAGATATATAAAATTACAATGAGTTTGAGTTTTTATTCTCTTTATTTAATATAGAAACAATATTAAAAAGTAATCTAGAAAGTAACATGCATTAATTATCTTAATTAAGATATATAACAAAGTATGGAAACAATATCTTACACTTGAATTTTTTGATTTAAGGTGTTTTTAGGGTGTCAATTTAGCAACACCCATTTTAAAAAAATCTTCAACTTTCATGGTCCATGTGGTTTATTGATTTTTATGAAATAGGTTTTTGGATCTAAAACTTTACGGGATCGGCCCCTCCTGACCCAACTTCATTACACTTTTTGTCCCTAACCTAAATTAAAATGTCTAAATCGCCCTTATCATTTCTTTTAATCATCTTCTTTTAATTTTAGTTGGTTATATATTAATTTAATCATTTAAAAACATAAATAAAACAATTTTAACTACCTTTTAAGTTTAGAGTCACGATGGTTTAACAACCTACGGTCACCTCCACATGCTCTGACCATCTCCATCATTGCGAAAAAACACATACACAAAACAATAACACACATACACCCGAAACACATCTAAGAGAGAAATCGGAAACCAAAATCACGCACATATAGCAAGAACCACTCTTGAACTCTGCCCCAACCACCACCACTTCCAACATTACTCACTGTCTCGGTTCTCAATTTGTCTTCCGTCATCTCTGTTCCAAGAACCTTATACAGTTATTAGGATTTTCAACTCTCCCGCCATCTCTACTCCAATTAGGGTTTTGCGAACAAGTTTAATAGTGTATATGGTGTGTTTAGTGGCAACATAATGGAGAGAGATAGAGAGCAAGTGGTGGTTTGCACAATGGTGGTGCTTGATAGTCATACGGTGGTGATAGATGTGTTGTAGTATAGACACTAAAATCGTCATACACACACCCAAAAAGTTGGTTTAACCATTTAAAATAAAAATTATGCCTATATTCCTTGCTGTTACATTTTTGTTACTGAGTTAGTTCTTTAGACTAACTTCTATCCAATTGAAATGTTGTCTTTTAGTATTGGGGCATTTTTGGTCATTCGCAATCTTATCCTTTTACCGAACACATTTCATGCTATCTCTCTATCCTGGCTAATTCATAAATACATATATCTCCAATAGACTAATACATAAGGTCAACTTAAGATGCAAGGAGATATACTAGTGGTTTCATAGAAGCTGCAATAATGTAATTTTTGTCTCTATCATATTTGCTTCCATGTTTGGCTTATTGAGGAAAGTAAAAGTCAACTTGTTTCGTAAATTTTTTATTCTTGTGAATCGTTAGTGTTGTTCAAAAAGGTTCTTGGTAATTATTCATTACCCATGAAACCTGAATTCAGATAAAAGTCTTGATGTAATTAGACAACATTACCTCATGATTAGTTTCAACCAACCACCATCAACCTCCATCCACCAGATTTAAACTGAGGCGGATATGAGAGATCGATACCCTCAGTTATTTGAACGAGATGGAATTCCGAGGACGGAATCCTCTTAAGGAGGGGAGATTTGTAACATCCGTAAACTCGGGCTAGTAATTTAGCAAGTTGACGGTGCGTGTTATGTGTGCATTTAATAGTTAAGTATATGATTATGTTATTTTAATGAAATTAGTGATGTTTTATGTTAATAAAGTTAATTAATTATTTGGAAGTAATTAACTAAATGAATAAGGTATATATGTAAGTATGTGTAGATATGTATGCTTGTACGTGGTTATGTAAGTATGTATGCATGCATATAAGTATGTACGTATGTATGTATATGTGTAGTATGCATGAGATATTGGTTTAACACCTCCTGCTTAAATGTTTGTGTAAATAAGAGTATGTGTACTGAGCTAGATATCACCTCCTCATTCTCAAAGTAAAGTGTGTGTGTAAAAAAGGTGTAAACTTGCTTTGTGAAGAAGAAAGCTCAAGAAAGCAAACTTGAATCTTTGAAAGAGAGATTTGGTGATTGTTAAATACTTGCTAAGGTTGGTAATTGTTCCTTATGTGTTTAAATGAAGATTCATGCTAGTTTTGCTATGGTTTTATTGTTTGATGATTGTATATGATAAGAACACCATTGATGGGTTTTTGAAGAAACTTGACAAATGGGTTTTGATTGGTTTGTTGTTTTAAATTATTTAAAGGTGTTCATGTTGATTGATAGCATGATATATGAAGTTGTATATGTTTTAGAAATGTTTTGATTTAAGAATCAGATGTTAGTGATGAGATATTTGAAGTATAAGTCGGCTGGAAGATGAAGAAGATATTGCACGTTCTTGCGCGATGCGACGCGTTCCCGGTTATTGGTCCGACCTTCGCATGTTTGATCCGACTTGTTTAGGTCCGACCCTTGATCCGACTTTAGTGATCCAACTCTTGTAGTCCGAATTTCGGATGGGTAATCGAACCTTCGGATGGTGGTCCGACTTTCGCATGTTTGATCCGACCTTTGCGTTACGCGACGTGACGCATCGGTTTCTTGGACGCGACGCGTCCTCGGATTTTCAGAATTTATTGTTGTTTGTTATTCTTTGATGTGTATGCTATATGTATATTCGTATGTGAATATAGCTTATTGTTTATGAACAATAGAGATATAAATATATGTGGATGTATATATATTTATGAATCAGAGACTGATTTCGGTGCTGTTGTGTTTTCAGGAAACACAAAGGCACAGTAACATTAGATATCTGAGTGCTGCGTTTGAGAGTAAGAGGTGAGTAGATGTTAACTCACGGATGGTAAAGGTTATGATTGATATGATTGATATGCGTTTGTGATTGATAGACTGTTGAGTCTGATGTTTGTTGATTGATTGATTATCTGATTGTATAATTATTTGGCCGATACACACTCTTTGGATGATATTGAGTTGTGTTTGAGAAGTCAGCTATACGTATAATTGGGCTGGGCTCGTCTGCTGATTGGTTGAACAGTTGTAGTCTTACTGATGCATGCGTTGTGTCAGAGGGGAATTTGACTGTGCCAATTCAGCGGAGGGCTATCGGTAAACCTTTGCTTT
>JAUEJL010003663.1:0-10346 GCA_032274825.1 Drosophyllum lusitanicum | reverse complement strand
TCTTCGTTAGTTGAAACGGGTAAACGGGTGTTGTGTTGTATGTTGAAAAGGGGAACAAGATACCCACTTGTGGATAACTAAACCCACAAGTCGGTTTAATGTTTCTCAAACACAGTAGACACACACACATTCACGTATACAACCACACACTCACTCTTCTCTTTGTTCTTGGAAGATTGAAGCAAGAATCAAGAAGAGATCATCAAATGCTGGAACTCAAGCATCAATAAAAGTTTATAATTTGCTCTAAATCACCTTCATCATCTTCCTCATCTTTGTAAGCATCCATGTTCATCTTGTTCTTGATTTTGAAGTTTAGGGCAAATGGGTCAAAAACTTAAATTGACCTCACTAATTGATTCTAATGATTCCAATCAGTTCCTAATCCATTTCTAAGTCATAAGTAATCAAGTTCTTGAATTATAGTGGTAATTAAAGTTGAATTTGGAAAATTAGTTCAAATGGGTCAAAATATGAAATTTTGATCTTGATTCTTGAATTGAATGCTAAAGTGAGTTAGAAGTGTTGTTTTTAGCTTAGTTTGACTACCTCTTTCATATGTGAATGCTGGAAAATGGTTTGGAATCATTTGGTTAAGAATTGGGATTGAAAATGGCCAAAACAGGGGCTAGAAATCGACACTGGTCTATGCAGACTTGCTTGCGGGCGCAAGGACCACCCTTGCGGCCGCAAAGATCAATGCTTACGGGCGCAAGGATCTTCCTTGCGGGAGCAAGCAGTGTTCTGTCCTTGTGGTCGCGAGCAATTTGCTTGTGTCCGTAAGGAGCGCTGTTTCAGCACACAGTTTGCTGTCTCGTATAGTACTGATATACGGGATATTATTTAGGTGATTCTGACGATCAGAATGAACTTGAACAGTATATTTGTTTGATTTAGATATCCAGGTGAGTACCAACTTTCATGAGTTTAATAAAGAGAGATTTAGGTGCTATTTGATTTATTTAACTGATTCAATGTTATTGTAAGCTACATGTTGTGTACTTTAAATCTCTAGATATGCAATAAAGATGAAGAAGTGAATATTGCCATGATAATTGATATGTTAAACATGTGTTTGAATACATATGCACGAGGTATGATAATTATTGATTGCTATGAGTTGATTGTTAAATGCATGCATGCTATTGAACCCGAAATGGGTTATTGATGTGGTATGTGAATGTTCCGGACATTTTGTTGACTATCTATTAAGGTCAGCCTATGGCTGGATCCTATGCGCCTTGGGGCATAATTCGGTATCAACGGTGACTCGATGGGCTATTCTGAGTCATAAGTTCCTCAGGACTACCGTTCCTTAGCATCTGGGGTACTCGGCTACCCGCTAAGCCTAATTGAGCCTTTGGCTCCGTAACGTGCATGGTGGACCGCTATAATCTTTCCCACCAGCACGGTTGGCAGTGTTTGATCCCCCGGTGAGGGTTGTTGAGTTGGACTAGCTATCCTGCAAGACATAACCCCTACCGATCTTGTCAGCACTCCGCTATGTGATAGGATAACACTGATTGCTTATTCTTGTGTTATGACTTTTTTTTTATGCTTATGTTTGTCTGTGCTCACTAGCTATTTATAGCTAATATTGTTGTTGTTTTCCTTTTTCCAAGTAAAGATTAGAAAGGCCTGGTGAGATGGGATTGCTTACTGATGGTTGTAAATACCTTTTGGGAAGGAACACTACATGATGGTATCTTGTTTAATGGTCGATCATGAATAGAGTAACACCAATGGTTATGGGTTTGGCAGATTTTGTTTTGTATATATACGTATGTGCCAAACCAGTATTTTGAAAACTGTAATAGTTTGTAGGGTTTGTTTTAAATTCTGTTGCATGGTTGTTAATCTTTTATTAAATCAACAGGACATGTAAACACTCTAGTTACAAACGAACCCACGCAGTTTAAAAACTCAAATTTTTACTAAATTTACTAATTACAAAGGCGGTGTTACAATATCTAAATCATGATGCAATTTACATAAAACAGGAGTGTTTTCTGACGTGGAAATTATTTAAATACGTCAACTAGAGGAATAATACCATAATAAGGTTTTGTATTGCCTTTTAATACATAACTTATAAATTATATTTCTAAAACATACCTTCTATTTGGTCTCTTAAACATGAAATACATGTTATATAACACAATTAAATTATAAATATTGCTTCTATGCAATTACAAAAAAACTGAAAACCCTGTTAGTTATATGGAATAATAATTTTTGTAACATAATTGCTAATTTAGAATAATTTTGTATTCATGAACTCCAACAAATTATGCTATATTTAAATTCTATTATTGGTTTGGTAGAGAGTAAAGACATACAAATACATGAATGTATCGATAGGGACAAAACCAAGGGCCATCTTGGGTGCCACCCTCCACATATCATCTCACTTCTTGCCTTTTTCATAAATTATTATATTTATATATATAAGAAAGATAAAGTTATTAACTTGATTTTCATAATTCATCGAATAATATCTGAACTTCGAATTCAAACTCAGAATCTCTTACGCGTATTTACTACGATACATTACAGAAAGAAATACAATGTGCAAAGATTGTCCATTGCTTAATTTTGATTCCAGAAACCAGCTTACAAAAGTTGATCAAGTTTCAAAATAGAATGCATAAAGATTAAATTTTGATAACAAATACAATGTGCTATGCAAAAGTAACAAGATCCGGTTTTCCAAATCATACCGAAGGGAAAAACTTGTTAAGATTAAACGGCAACGAGTAGAATTCTTCACTTCTTGAATCTGTTTTGAAGGATCTGTACTTGTCCCACCAATGCATTCCTCTGTCTTTCCTTGTTGCGGTGTCTTTCTGCCTCAGTGTTACGTCAAGCAGCACGGCCAAGATTCCGCCCACGAATGCTTCCGAAGAGAATGGTACATTTACCATATCATTCCACTGAATAAAGAAATTGAATGAGTGATTTTTAAGTGTAATTTTGACTTTTCAGGTCAAATATGTATTTCCTGAATGCAAATTTGACTGGTTTTGTTTCGATGTAAAACCAACATTTTTTATGTTAAGTGCTTGTTGATTGTTATAGGGTCTATTGTAGTTAGAAAATAATGTATCAATCATTATTTAGGGTTCATGTCATTTACAAAGTTACAAATTTGCTTATTGATGTTTGACTTTTGAGATCAAATCTAACACTTACAAATCCACAAGGACCACAACCAAAGGATGGATTTTGTGATAAAAAATAAAAGTACCATATTTCTAAGTTTACTGCTTATTTAACATTTAAATATTGAGGGTTCATATGCTAGAAATAAATACAAATTATAATATATCAGTTTATTTATAAATAAATAAAAATTGTAATCATATTAGTAAATATTATAATATATCCAAGTAATTGGCACCTCCTGTGCTACCCCTTTTTTGCCGGAGGTCTTTTGGGAAGCAGTCTCTCTATCTGCAGATAGAGATATTGCAGATAGAGATATACATCTTACCACCCCCAATACCCCGCTCTAGCGGGATAGTGTGGTGTTGTTGCATATGCTAGAAAATAATAATACCAGATGCTGGGCATTCAGGCAGTTAAGAATTGTCCTAATGACCTCAATAGTCAGAGGTCAAATTTAGTACTTTTCAAATGTGAAAATGACAGAAGTGTTCGTTTAGAGTTGAATACTTAAATGTGGCTTGCAACTATACTGGAAGATAATAACTAGAATTCATGGCATTTCGGCAAAGGATCAGCCATTTGACCTTGACTTCTCGAAAGTCGTATGTTTTCTTTTCCAGAATATTGAGGTAAAGTCTGTTACTTTTCAAATGCAAAAACTACGAGGTTTTTCGTCACAAATGTAAACCAACAAAAAGTTTAATGTATTAGGAAAATATACTACAGAAATGGGTTGAGGTGGTGTTGTACTTGCTAGTTGCTGTGTTTTATTTGTATAAAGGTTGCCTTTTTATAAATAAAAAAGAAAGAAAATCTAATACAGAAAATTATTATGGTTCATGTATTACCAAATTAGCCTGTTTAACCTTAAATTTCAAAGAGTAGCCTGCTTATTCTTAAAAGACAGAAATTTTGTGAGGGAGTTCTTACCCATCTAGCTTTTGTGTGAACAGGACCATAACCCCTGATGGCAGTGTACTCGTTGAAGTACTGTGGTATCGACAATCCCATGAAGATCGAGAATCCAAGAATGAATTTTACTCTGAAGCTGTTTAGATTACAGAACTGCAGGAACCCCAGACCTGCTGCCCCTGTAATCATGCAAACATTTAAAGAAAATTGTCACTTATGAACAGATTGGTGAAATCAGAATCCTACTGGCCCAATCCTTAATGCATGCATACCCACGTAGGCGAAGAACAAACAATACAATGCAGCTACAATAGGTGCTGGAATTGATGCAAATACCGCCCCAAATTTTCCTGCGAATCGAAATTCAGCATTCAAGAAATCAAGAAACGGAAAGTTCAATCACAGTAGAGTGTAGAAGAAAGGATTTTTTATTATTACCAAGAATGGAAAAGAATATCATGAAACCGGCTGAAATCTGGACGACTCTTCTGCTACCAACACGTGTTAAACCGAGCAAACCAGCATTTTCACTGCCATACATTCAATATAAGAATCTTGAAAATAAATCTTGATAATTTGTATTAATAAAAAATTAACAAACCATATTTGTAGCTTACACAGAAACAGATGATCCATTTCCTGTCCCAAATATTCCCGAAAACAGAATGCCAACTCCCTTACAAAACAGAATTACAAAAAAATTAGAATCCAGCCCCCTCGAATTCTTGTAGTTTATAGATGTGTTCATAATTTTGACTCAACTCATATGCATGTTCATATAAGTTGAACCCAAAGTTTTAGGCGTTGTTTATTATTAAGAGGTTGTTTTATGAAACTGAAAACCACCTCTGAATTATCAGAGGTGGTTTTGGAACCTGAATCAGAGGTTAAGGTTTAAACTTTGAGCCTAGAGCCCATTATCGATCAATACCTGCCAACCAATGCCACGGCTAAGAACAGAATGTGGGATGGGAGTCGCACTGGCGTACCTAGCCACCGCAATAAAAGCACCCGTAGACTGTCCAGAAAACGGAACATGTTAAAATATTAATAATACCTAAAGAAAGAAATATAACTAAAGTCGGTTATTGAGTGAAAGAAAAATACTCCGCAAAACAACCACCTCAACTAGAGCAACAAATGAGGCAACCATCATAGCAAAAGCTTCTCCAGCATCAAAAGTTGGAGCTCCCCATTGAAACGGATATGGAACCCGAATCCTGAGATTCAAATTAACAAAAGAAAATAATTTTTTGAACAAGTTGTGGAATGTTACAGATATAGAAAAGCAAGTATTACTGGAAGACAGTGCATACCAGGGGGCACCGGCTATGATTCCAGCACGATCAGTTCTACAACTTAGTTGTGTTGTATCAGATTTGTTCTTGTAGGCCCCACCAACGGTGAGTAAGTGAGCGTATATCCACACGATCACCACCGAGAACAAAACAGCAAATCGGTCAAATATATGGCTCTTTCCACTCATTAGATGGGGTATGTACTGCAATAAACATTACAGTAGTTTTACATTAATTTCTACTGCGCATTATCATCTTTCTTGGAACATACTATACTAGAGGTGCCCATATGGGCTGCAGGTTGAGTAACAGCTTAGAATGGGTTTGAGTTAAAACGGGTAACTTTTAGTATGAGTCAGATGAGACCAACCTGCAAGCTTCTCTATTTTTTTTTTCTTCTCTTATGTTTTATGAACTAACGATGTGTAAAACTTGGTTTAAAAAGCTATGCTGCAGTATGTTGTGCGTGACTTTAACCTGTTTGAACCATTTAACTGGTTCCCCATTTAGCTACACTTCAGGACAATAATTACCCATTGGACCCGTTACAGACAAAGTACAAGCCCAATCACATAAACAGATCAACATTTACCAACTGTGGAATATCCTTACAGAACATTACCTGTGAGAAAATTAGCAAAAAGACAATTTGTGGCAGTCCAATCTCGATACATTTGGCAACCTACAAAAATTCATGCAATGACAGAAAGAAACACACTAGAGGAATTCAGTATTTTAAGTAAATTTAGCAGCATTTTATTTAAGGATTCCTTTAATCTGTGAATTAAACAGATATATAGATGCCTACCAAGGGAAAACCAAACTCGTACAGCCCGTATCCGGTTAGAGCCACCAATGGAACCGCAGACAATGGACTCATGAACCTGAAATTGAAAAAACCAAATTATGTTGCAAATAATCAAACTCCAAATGATGAAGTAAAAGACAAAAGATCCCACATGTGTTTGAAACTTACCTTGTGAGATTGCGCCAAAGGCCACTAAAACCAAGCACAATCTGAAGAGTTGAAGCAACAATAAGAGCACCTTGGGTCCCTCTCATAATCCTCTCAAATTTCTATATAAACATCAACATGTAGGTATTAAAATATTAAACTCAATGCACCTATAAATTTCATAAAATGGTTGACGGTGTAACCACCTCTTGAGGATCCACAATGTCACTATATCGACCCGCCAACACTATTGAAATTGTTGTAGGCACGAAAGTATACGAGCCCCCAATGACAGCCGGTAACCGTGTCCCAAAAAGTGTTTGTAGTAATGTATTCAAACCAGCAACAAAGAGTAGTGTCTGAATCATCTTTGCTTTTTCTTCCTAAGGTAAACAAGCCAACCCATGTGGTAGGATTAAATCAACACACACACAAAAAAGACCAAATTTATAACTAAAAAAAGAAAATTAAAAAAAAGCAGTTATCAGTATCTTGTGAAAAGACTTACATGCCCTCCACCCATTTGAGGAGCCAGAGTAGTAGGAATGAGTACTGTTGTTCCAAGCATCACAATATAATGCTGGAAACCTAAAAGTATTGCCTCAGCTGCATTAAAAGAAGCTTTTTTAGGGTTCATAATTTCATTGACAAAGTCAAGAAGATGTCCATTGACACTAAGGATAAAGATTGAGCACATTAGGTCATTTTGGTAACTATATCTGAACAGTGAACACTCCTAACTTGGTATAGTGTAAGGGGTATCCTGGTCAAAGTTATGATAGTAAGATCAAGAATTCGGCTGAAAAGACGAAAGTACCCTGCAGAGACTAAAACAGGGGACTTCAACTAGAACTGGAGAGCTTTTTCTTATTGATCAAAACCATGAGAAACTCAACTGGAGAATGCAAAATAACAACAGAAAATTCGTTTCTCCATAATTAGAAGTTACTTTGGAGTGTTCTTTTTCATACTAATCAGCAGCTCAGCACCCTCAAAAATATATATCAACTACAGATACAAAAAAAAAAAAAAAAAACATACTTATGGTATACAGACATTTTACTCCGTCATGCTTCGATTTACATTTAATACCGATCTGTATTCTCGTAAAAAAAACCAAAAATGGTTTGTGTTCTTTAAAATATATAATCATCGCCGTTTTTCTTTTTATCTTTTTATTTTTTCCATCAGCATGAGGGTTTTTAACATTTTATTGATCAACACAACTGAAGTAACACAAACACATACCATAAATCCATGGCAACAATGAGAAAAATATTATTTTACAGTGGTATTTACACACAGTAAAACACACATATAATTTGACAATGAGAAGACGTACGCCATGGTGGTGGACTGGTAATACAGTAAGAGACGTTGGGAAGCTGATCTTTAGCAGGGTGTGGCTGCTGATCATCCTGTTTAGGTGGTGCTGCTGGTCCTCCTGCCATCCTCTGTTTTTTTACTCTTAAACTCTTTTTCAACTCCAATAAAGCCCCAAATTTTCACACCAAATACCCTTTGATATCAACAATATGCCAAAATCTTGTAAAAGTTTCACTAAAACCCAGAAACCCTAATCCCGATAACCTGCAATTCTCTATGTAACCAAATTTACATTCAAAACTCAAAAGTCTATGCTGAAAATGCAAACTTCTCTTCTGGCGATTTTGCTGGTACAAAATGGGGTTTGAAAGAGCTCTTCAACAAGACATGATGATTAGTTAAATTTTAAACAAATTAAAAAGAAAGAAAAAGTGGGTGTGAAACAGAATCAGGAAAGAAGGAAAGATGAGAGTGAGGAGCCAAGGAAAATCAAAATACCATCTTTTATGAGGAATCTTTTGGTTCTTTTGTGAATTTAAATTTGTTTAGGGTTTTGAGAGTGTTACCCTTTTCCTTAAAGAAAAAGTTGAAAGCATCTCTCTCTCTCTCTCTATCTATCCTCCTCCCTGTCAACTTTTACTCATCTCTGCACTTTGTACAGTCATGCACAAACAAGCCATTCATATTACCCTGCTTTAACGACTTGTACTAATCACATAATAAATTTTGAAAAATATGCTGCCATTCTTCTGTAGAAAAACGTAATTAACTTGCAATATCTTTTCTTCATTTCTCATTGAATTCACAAGATTTAATGTTATAAGAAATTTAATTCTTTTGCACTCAAAGAATTGATTTGGTCTGTATTTGATAAGTGTGAAAAGTTGGAATATAACACATTTGTGTGAAAACGTTCATATTAGTATATTACCAAACAAAGTATAACGTTTTTGGATGAATAAATGAAAACATTTTTATAGGATGTAACCATTTATATCAAAACCAAAGGAAGTAAATGTTACTGTAACTAATTCAATTGATACTATACGTTTTTTTTTTTTTTAATCTTTTGTAGTTATTAGTAGAATTTTCTTTTACCAAAATGTAGGTTTATGAGTATATGTATGTAATATAGAGTAATAGGGACTGAAGCGAGCAGCATATATATCCAGATGTGTCACTCCATTACAAAAGGGAATAAGATTCAAAGTCAAAAGATTAATTTGCATGGGAGAAGTTTGTGTGTGTGTGTGTGTTTTTAAGAGAGAGAGAGAGAGAGAGAGAGGGTGGTGTTACTTAGACACCAAGGACATGTGAATAACTTCATCTTTGTTTATAGTCATTATCAATTTGTTCTCTTCATCTCTAAAAGGTATTGAATATCGTAAATAGATTATTATACCAGCCCAAATTAAATAAATTTTATTTATTCTTTTTTTTTTCAAAAGCAACACTTGATTTTTATATATTAGCCTCAAAGATGATAGAATCATACGTTGGCCACTCTACAACAAGTACTTTAATCCTCAAGTTATTTGTGGATGAAAACCTCAAATTCAACATATACAAAAGTAAGGTCTGCATGTATGTAATTATACCATGATAGTTGGAGTGGTGATATAGGACGAGCTAGAATTCCTTCCAAGACAAGTAAACTCGTATTACAAGGTGGGATTTGAATAGATTAATGGAGATTAAAAAAGAGTTTTACTCATTCACTTTAAAGTTCTAAACTTTATAAATAAAGTTTACTAAAAAACAAAACTTTATATGATACTTTTGTAGATGAGAAAAAATCTCCGATCCTCGCATGGATCCCCGATACCCAATGGGGATGGGGACGCATTTCTATTCCCTGACGGGGATTAGGATGGAGAGTGCACTCTCCGATCCCATTGTCATCTCTACATATATCAAAGCTACAACATAAGCGGTTTTAGAAAATCTCATGTTTATTTAATAAAACCGTAAGTGATATTTCTTCTTAAAAAACTTCTACTAATCTACAGGAATATGATTTAGAAAAGATAAAGCTCAAGATAAGTCCACTTTCAATGACATCTTTTGAGCTCCTACTAATCCGATAAAAAAATCCATAATGCAAGTAGTCAGATAAAACCGTCAAATGACCAAAACCAAAACACAAAGGTGGTGGTGGAGGCAGTGATCATCGAACTAGGAGAGAGATGCGGGAATCTTTTAGTGTTTGTGACATCAAATAAAGAACTCTAAGACCATTATTTATACGAGAAAATGATATATACAGTTAAAAACATTTATGATCTTTGTTTTTATACTCATAAACACTTAAATGAGTTAATAATGAAGTGGCTAACATACCTCTCATTAATTTAAAATGTTTATGAGTATAAAAACATTTAATATACGTGATACTAGCTAGATAGGGATGAGCATTTTGACCGAAAAACCGAACCGGATTAGAGTTTTCGGTCCGGTTATCGGTTCTCCTAAAACCTCATTTTCGGTTCTTTCGGTTCCGGTTCAATCGGTTATCGGCTAATTCGGTCTTAGAAACGGAACCAGTTTGTATGAAATTTTGTATTTGTCATATGGTTGGCTATGAACTATTATTTTTGGTGATATTGTTGATTATTGAACTATTATCATTGGCGATATGGCTAATGGTTATTGTTTGTAAGAACGAAGTCAACGAACTATTATTTATT
>JAUEJL010003652.1:0-10346 GCA_032274825.1 Drosophyllum lusitanicum | reverse complement strand
ATTAGTTAAATAACATTATCAGTTTTGAAATATATTTTTGTTATTACCATGTCATTATTATTAGTTTTTTATTGACAGATTACATGTAAAAAGCTAGACAGCTCAAAAATTGTAAAGATCAACTATCAAGTATTAGTTAAATAACATTATCAGTTTTGAAATATATTTTTGTTATTACCATGTCATTATTATTAGTTTTTTATTGACAGATTACATGTAAAAAGCTAGACAGCTCAAAAATTGTAAAGATCAACTATCAAGTATTAGTTAAATAACATTATCAGTTTTGAAATATATTTTTGTTATTACCATGTCATTATTATTAGTTTTTTATTGACACATTACATGTAAAAAGCTAGACAGCTCAAAAATTGTAAAGAATGTAAGAACAGAAATTCAGACCCCCCCCCTCCCCCCAAAAAAAAACCACCAAAGGACCAAAAGAAAACATTAAAACAAACCGCACCCTCGCCTCTTGCAATTGAAGCTATATAGATAAAGAGACGTACAGAAATGGCGGTGTAACATGCACGAACATCTACTTCCCCACCATCATGCATGCTGAATAGATGAACATTCAGACAGCTTATTAATTAGATACACAAAAACTTTCAATCAAATATAAAACTTGAATCATGAATAACTTGCGGTACTATTATGACACACCTGAATCCTCCACTTTCGTGTTTCATTCTTCGTAAAAACGAGTAGATCTTGCCTCTGGAAATAGAAGCAGCTAGTATAAAATACCATGAGAATGTAACAAGGAGAGATCCTCCCTCCAAACATAAATGAGCTCTTTACTCTTAGTCTAAAAACTAGAAAGCCTGTTTTATTGTTTTTTGATGTGTAGATCAAGAGGCTTGTTTAATTTGAGAGAGAACCAAAAGTGACACTTGAGTTGATTGGTTTTATAAATTTCAAGTATTCAACCCATTTATGTGAAAATGGTCAATAAGAGATATATTACATTAACGGGTCATATGGCTGATTAGTTGAAGCTGACAAGACTTAGCTAAACAAGAACCGAGTCAAATGGTTTACAAGTCACCTAAAGCATACTCAAGTGTTTACAACCTCATTAATTGCTTTACTACAAGAAATTAAACCATGAGTTCAGTAAAAGGCTTTGTAATCACATTCAATTAATGATTATTAAAAATCCAAATGAAAGAAAAACATAAAAGTTGTGGCAAGCCAACACAACTAGATATTACCCATTTGAACTCGCCCTATAGATTTACCCATTTTGACCCGCTCATTTTGCCACCTATAACTATAAGTACAATTTGATGAAAACAAAAGTTTGCATGTAACCCATTTGATGATTATTCAGAACAAATTTATCGACAAGTATATGGAAATGGAGTGGTCTTACTACGAAAAATTTATAATCAACCAGAAAAAAGAAGTGTGGTCCGTGTGGATATCACCAGCAAAAAGTTGAAAAGAGGAAAGCCTCTTTAAATTCAGGACATGATCAAAAGCCAAGAAGGGTCCTTTATTATAAAATCCTTTATATGAAATGAAAAAAAACACAAAACACCACCTGTTAATTGATGCCAAAGATCTATGATCGCCTAAGGTGATAAGGGAATTAACAGCAGCATAAGTCGTTGCAAGATGTGGCATCTGACAGAAGTAGCAAATGTTAACAAACTTGGAACGAACATTAACTCAAAATGTCTACGATTGCCCATGCACTACAAAACTTGCTAGCATAAACAACTACAATGAAGAAAAGGCACCTTCTTTAATTCCTGAATGTTAATTTGGTAATTGGAAGTAACATGTTAACCATAATAATGTAGTTATCGATGAACCGGGCATTTTGAAGTAAAATAAGCTTTTCAACTCGGGCATATTAATAAACTTCACCAGAACATGGTTTCACTATCCATCTAGTATCCAATCTGAATATAATAATACATATTAACATTAATCAGTTAATTAAAAGTCACTTACCTGCCCAGGTCCCCCGCCATATCCACCACGCTGATCCTGATAGAATTATGAGACAACATTTTCCAATCAAAAAACTTGTACAATTCCAATAGAATAATTATATGCAAGAAAAAGTTATAGAAACTCGGGTTGCTAACAAAAACCAAGACAGATGCTTAAATGCATAGTTAAATTGTCAACCTGGCACCGACTTAAAAAGTCAATAGTGTTATGCTCCAAAGCAGCATCGACGGACTCTCCCAATAAAGCAATTGAATGAAGAATCCAATAGCAAATCCACGGCCGACTGTAAGGAAACAATGCTATGAATAATTGGCAGTATAACATTTAAATAATTTTTAAATAAAGTTTGAAAGTTTGATCTAATCTTATGATAAATCGCAGTAATTTGGTCTATCTCATTAAGAAACAAAATGCTAGAATTCAGTTGAATCTTTTGTTAAATCCCAAAAAGCTGATCAAATCTCCAGATAAAATTTCAAGAACTTGATCATGTAGTAAGATAAATCTAGAGAAATTTGTCAAATCTTTTGAGAAAAGGTAGATGACGCTGTTCACATCCATTTACTTCAAACATTGATATAACAACAACTGATAAAAAGAGAGATTAGATACATTCGTAGTTCATCATTTAAAATCAAAGTGCAAATCAATGTCTGTAGAAAAGGTGAAAACATCAGTAATAGTTATATTATCTGATCACCAATAGTAAGTAAATATTACAACATTCTAAGATTACATCATTATCAGATCTTATCAATTCAATCAAGAGATGATATGAAAAGAGATAAATACTTGGCATCCAAGACGGAAAACGAACGACCGAGATGCTGAAGTCCTGTCATGAGGTACTCCAAATGCTTATCGCGTTGAAGCTCTAACCTTTTCCCGTATAGAAAACTTTCATAAAAATCAATTAACCAAAACAGATGGATGTAGAGAGTATTAGGGTTTTAAGGGAGCTTACATAACTGCTTGGGAATTGGGGGGAATATTACAGAAGAGTTGATATATATGAAAAACTTGACGCTCCAGGGTCCACTGATCTTCCTGGGTGACTGTCGGCTTCCACTCTTCCGCCGCCGACGATGATGACCCCATACCGGTCGTCCGACGCAACTCTCCGTCCATGGCTTTTCCCCTGCCCTGTTTCTGTACTACTCTCCAAGTAAAATTTTTTCTCGTCATACAATTTTGAATTTTTCACGGACTCTATTGGTCCATTCTCTAGGATGTTATTCACTTATTCTTCAAAGTTTTAATTTTTTATTTAGGGTAAATAATGTTTTAACCATCATAGTTTTCGGTTATTTTCGGTTTAATTATCAAAGTTTTTTTAAACGATTTTACCATAAAGTTTTGAATTTATTATGATTTAAGCCTCAAAGTTTTTTCCAAATGGTTTAAACCTTAAAGTTTTGTTAAAAAAACCGATTAATCACTTAAGTTTGTATGGTTTTTTATATTACCCTCTCTACTTGATTATGCATGTTAGTTTTATTAAAAACTTAACAAAACATCGAGGGTTAAACTATTTTCTAATAAAAATTCAAGGGTTAAATTGTTTGGAAAAAAAAACCTTAAAGTTTAAATCAAAATAAAAGTGTAACTTTAAGGATTAGACCATAACAAATTTAAACATTTATACTAAAACCGTTTAAAAATTAACTTTGAGAATTGAATCGAAACTGAACTAAAACTTTGATGGCTAAACCATTATTGACCCTTTTATTTATTTAAAAGTTTATTATGGAAAATTATTGTAACACCCGCAAACCCGGGTTAGTCATTAGCGGGTTAGCGGTACGTGTTTACGTGTGTTTAATTTTTAATTATGTGTTTTAAAGTGGAAGTTAATATACCATGCTTAGATAATTAATTAACCATTAGAAATTAATTGAATATGTATGTGTACTTGTATATGGATATGAAAGTATGTATGTATGCATGATAGTATGTACGTATGTATGTAAATTAGGTGTAAATGGATAGGTGTTGCATAACACCTCCTGCTTTGTTTTGTGGGAAGATATGAGTATGTGTGCTGAGATATATCACCTCTTCATTCTCAAAGTGTATGTGTGTGTGAAAAGGTGTATGCTTGCTTTTGTTTGAAGAAACCTCAAGAAGTTGGTTACTTGAAAATTTGATTTGAAGATTTGTTGCTTCATAATTCAAGTTAAAGGTTAGATTTCATTTTCAGCATGTGTATGATCATCTTGGTATGCTTTCTTGCTGTGTTTTATGAGTTTAAGTAGGAATCACCATTAATGGAGCATGAAGCTCAAACTTCCCAAATGGGTTTTGTTTGATTTGATGATTTAAGTGGTTAAGTGGTGTTCTTGATGCAAGTATACATGTTAAATAATGTTTGTATATGTTTTTGGTAAGTTTTGGTAAAGTTAGGAATGACTGGGTTTTATTATTATTATGGAATATTGGTTGTTTATCGAAGAAGAAGAAGATGAATCTGGAAATTTGCAGTTCGCGGCGCGACAGTTTTAGGGGTCGCGGCGCAATCTATCGTGTTTCGAATTTGAAAGAGTTGTACGAAAGGCTTGTTTGAAGGATGATTCGAAGGGTCCACTCGAAGGGACTTTGCAGCGCGACCATAGTGAGGTTCGCGGCACGACAAAGAAGACTTCGAATTCGAAGGGGGCTGCTAAAAGGGTAGGGCTTCGAATTGGAATGGAGCCGCTCGAAGGCTCGTCGCGACGCGACGGAATAGTAGATCGCGACACGATCTTGTATTTTCAGCGTGATTTGCTCTTTATTGTTTATTAATGTTATGTCTTATGTGATTATTATTATATGAGTAATATTATGTTAAGTGAGGACATATGTGATATAAATATACGTGGATATATATTTATGAATCAGAAATTAATTTTGGTGTTGCTGTGTTTTCAGGCAATACCAAGGCTCAGTGATATTAGACATCTGAGTGCAGCTTTTGAGAACAAGAGGTGAGTGGATGTTAACTCACGGATGGTAAAGGTTATGATTGATGTGATACATGTGTTTGTGATAGCTAGACTATTTAGTCTGATGCTCGTTGCTTGTTGCTTGTTGATTGATTATATCCGATTGTATGATTATTTGGCCGATACGCACTCTTTTGATGATATTGAGTTACGTTTGAGAAGTCAGCTATACGTGGAATTGGGCTGGGCTCGTCTGCTGATTGGTTGAACAGTTGCAGTCCTACTGATGCATGCATTGTGTCAGCGGGGAATTTGACTGTGCCAATTCGGTGGAGGGCTATCGGTAAACCTTTGCTTTGGCCGGCATTGGTTGTAGGTTCTGCGCCGAACCGCCGGTATTCTTGATTGTGTGGTTACATGCTTTGATATCGATTGTTGATGTTTGCCTTTATATTTAGCTTCTGCTCACTTAGCTTTGTGCTAATTCCCCTCAGTTGATGCTTTTACAGGTTTGTGAGTTGATGGTGTTTGTAGAAGGAAAGCTCGACCCTACTCTGATATGTATTTTAAAAAGGAAACAAGCCAGTATATTTTGTAACACCAGGTCAAATGTTATGTTGTTTGTGAACAAGTGTTTTGTTGATTGTAAATATTTGCACCTTATGTAAAGTTTGTTTGATTAATGCTTCCGCAACGCGTTTTAAAAAAAATGGCTTTGGATTTCTGGTGTTACACATGAGATTGCAGTTGCATGTTAATTATTATCATTTGAGTACTTTGTGGAGTTACCCATTAACCTTTCTAGCTCATTCATATTGTTGTTTATTCCTTTCAAGTTATGTGGCGGACGAGGCTTCCACGTGGATATACTAGAGAGTTTTGTACAAAATAAAAAGAAACCGTTTCTATATTATATCTGAGCCGGTTGTTGCCTTTTTAATAAAGTATTATTGGTTTTCCTTGTTGCACGATTTAAAAAAAGGGCATTATTACATGACTTGAATATGAAAGCAAAATGGTCAAGATTACTTCTTCATTAAAATAAGTATTACCAAAGATTTATGAAATCATCATAAATATAATCATCGTAGCACATATAACAAAACTAGCCAAGATTCATCTTGGCCTAAGTAAATAAGTGTTCTAGCCGATCATGGTAACAAATACAACATCAAAAGCTACTAGGTTACATGGTATCATTGCAGTAAATAAGAAAATATTATACCAATGACCCGTAGCTAAGATGAAAGTAGATGTGTAGATAATGAAGCTAGCACCTCCAAATGATCAATTACAACTTCTTCAAGCTCTAGAATCACCCAAGGACCTCTACTGGAGTTTATGGACTATTAAGGACTGAGAAGTTGAGAGAAAAGTGTAAAAGGTTGGAATCTGGCCCCCCTTCAAACTGTCCAGAAATTCTGAATTGATAGTGTAGGTGGTGTACTTTCTACGGCTGTAGAAAGGAAAACTATGACCGTAGAAAGGAGGCAAGTTGGTAAGTCTGTCTCACAAGATTCTCTGTAGGTGCAAGTTGGGCAACATGTGGATCACTTCCTACAGCCGTGGAAAGGATACCTACGACCATATAAAGGGTGTTGACCCAACACTGGACTTCTTTCAGGAACAACCTCTTATGGATCTAAACATGCACTTACCCAAGCTTTGACCGAACCTGAACTTGAACCTGAATGTGTAAGTCTTGAAGTAGTTACTGAACTTGAACTTCTGAACCCGAAATCTGACTTATGATTAGGTCTTCAGTCCCTGCTACGGCCGTAGAAGGGAAACTATGGTTGTAGAAAGGAGATGGGTGTAAAAACTAAAAAGTATATTTTCCCATTTTTTATATTTTAACCTCCGAAATTCCCATGAGTTCTGGAATTTGTCTTTTCTACTAAATTTCATCGATTTTGCTTTGTTTCTTGACTTTTTGCCATTGTATGTCTGCATCATAAAATATAAACAATTAACTATCGAAATATAACGTTTTAACCGTAGAAATTAGTCGAAATGCATGGGAATCTATAAGATAAATATGTATAATTTAAGAGATATTATATACCTTGCACCAACTAGAAATTATATTATCAGCCTTGTGAACTTGTGGGCTTAATTGCTTCGGCCCAAACCGACAATTCTAATGAAATGGTCCTTTGTTTTGTCTGCTTGGAACTAACCTAGGAAGAGAGGGGACAACCTCCCCTTAATCGGCAATCATACCCTCCATACCTCCAACGAACTTGCCGCTAAATACATAAATGCTTAACCCCATTTATGCAATCGTGAACCACCATTGTGAGTACCTATAATTGAGAGAGAGAGAGTACGGGAGCGATTAGGGCGGTGATTTGGGGCTGCCCTTAAGAGACGAAAATAGATTGATGAAGGGTTAAAATCAGAGTGTTGGCTCAGAGAGCTTTGACTGCAATTAAACTATTTAAAGGGTTAAACCACTTCGAGTTTAGCAATGATTGAGGTTAGTTCGATTCCTATGATACGAAAGTCTCGATTTTTTGTTCGATTTCTTCTTCTGTTTCAATTAGCCTAATCTTAAGTTTATTGATTTCTTTTGGTTAAGTCAAATCCAAATTCACATTATCACTGTTTTGATTTGAGTCTTCAATGTATCATGGTCGGTTGCTAATTTTGAGTTATGCATATGGTGGATTTTAGATAAAGTTTAAGTACTGTTTTAGCTAATTTGATTAAGCTTTTGTTGAATTAAGTCTTGAATTCTTTTAATCAGCTAACAACTTGAAATATTAAGATTAGTGTTGTTAATATTAGAGAATGTAATCACGAATGCTTCAATCCAAGACGGATTGATTACATTTTCTAATATTAACAACACTGATCTTAATATTTAGTAATTTCAAGTAGTTAGCTGATTAAAAGAATTCAAGACTTAATTCAACAAAAGCTTAATCAAATTAGCTTAAACTGATTAGTGTTTTATGTTTAAAGAGTCATAACTAAAGAATCAATTTGAGTTAATAATAAAAATAAAGATGAAAGGCAAATGTAAGTTTATAAAATAATAATTAAATCAACAAAAATTTTGAAATGGCTAATGTAAATTAAAAAAAAAGTAACTAACCTTAATGTGTCAAGTTACCTTTCTCGGCCATTTACGTGCATCATATAGCATTTACAAAGTGTGGAATAAAAGAATCTAAAATTCTCCAGCAAAGAACACTACCTCTATTTGATTCCGTCGTCAAAATGACGTGATTCTCATTTATTTTTTTGTGGTTTAAGATTCGATACGGGTATTTGGGATTCTTCTTTGTTATTGTTTTCAGGTTGGGTATTGGGATATCAATTTACAGAGCTTAATATTTTGTTTAAATTTTGGCTTTGTACTTGGATTGTTAAGGTAGAGTCTTTTGTATCCTTTTGAACATTAAAAACTCGAGAACATGGTGCAAGACTCGGGGGAGTCTCTTCCACTCCCTCATTCTTACCATGAGATTTACTCTCTTTCTTCTTATATTAAAAGACCATCACTCCCATATTATCATTATCATCATCATCTCCCTTTATCTATCTCTAGAGATCATGAGTTCATCATTCAAGAGACTCTCATGTCACCCCGTTATAAACATTACTTTTTCTTGCCTGGGATTGGCCACTACAACCGAAGGCAAATCATCCAATCAATCGCCACTCTAACCTACCACTCAAGTTGCTTGATATACATTTAATAATGTACATTTTCATCTTACGAACAAACAGATAGGGTGATTACTTATTATAATAAATTAATAATCTTTGAATTCTTAGGTGACGTTTGGTTCGCGGAATGTTTCTGAAGGAATTGAAATCTGTGAAGGAATTGGAATTTGAATCTGTAATATGTTTGGTTTGTAGGAAATGGAATTGGAATCCATTTTCATATTTTGTTTTGGTTCACAGATAATGTAGATGAATTTGATTTCAGTCATGTAAAATGACAAAATTACCCTTCCTACAACTTCCAACTTCATTCTTAACAGCAACAACGAACGGCGACGCGACTGATGAACGACGAATGGCGATGCGACCGACGAACGGGGACGCACCAAACAACGACCGGCGAACGGCGACCCGCAAGGACTGACGAACGGCGAACGGTGACGCGACTGACGAACGACAACCGGCGAAAGACGACAGGCGAACGCGACCGGCGAGGACTGACGAACGACGAACAGGGACGCGACTGACGAACGAAGACCGGCGAAAGACGAACATCAAACGGCGACCGGCGAGGACTGACGAACGACGACAGGCGAACAGCGACCGGCGACGCGAAGACAGTAGACGGAGGGTATAATGGTAATAAAGCACATTCCCTTATCCATTGAATTTAAAATCCCTCCTTATCTTGAAGGATTTTTCATTCCTTCCCTCAAGGATTTTAATTTCTTCAAATTCCAATTTCATGGTGAACCAAACATTGAAATTTCTAGGAATTGGATTTCAATTTCCATGAAATCCTATAAAATCCCTCCAACCAAACACCCTCTTAGTGTCCAGTTTGTTTTTTTAAAACCTCTTAATACATTTTAATCCGATCTCATAAAAGCTTTAAAGATGTAAATGATGTTTGTTCTTTTCTTTTCCATTAATATATGAAAAATTATTAAAAACTTTAAACGAATAAGACATAAATATACATTTGAAAACCTTTTAAAGTTACAACACGACATCTTTTAAAAAACAATCGGTAAAAAAACCTGAATCTTCATATTTTAAACCATCGTTGTCCTCTAAAATTCTTCATGCCATCATCGTTCGTGACCTCAAACTTCTTAAACTCGCTGACTACCACACTTTACGATTAGTCTTTTCCCATCCTCCTCATTCTCACACTCCTAGACTCTCGCCTTCTTCGTGGCATTCCTCAAAACTCATCGTACTCACACTCTCCAACCTTAGTCATTATACTCACACTCTCCAACTTTACTCCAACCTTAGTCATTATACTCACACTCGTCGCATGCGCCTTCATAACGCAATAAGTATTTGAGTCCTTATCGTTATAATTTTTTTAATTTTGAGTGCATTAAAATTCTAATGATATTGATTGTAATAAAACTTTAACGAATCTTAAATATGATAAAACAAATATTAAACATTCTGTAATATCCCAATTTTTTTTTAAATTTGACAACAAGTATAAGTAAATATAAATTGCATTCATCTGCAACAACCAACAAAACCCCAACGAGGTCCCGCACCCGGAACTACATGCCGTCAAGTACATTTGAGTAATTAATTACAATTATAGTTTGATAAAGTGTTTGAATAGGTAAAACAGCGGAAATGATTGATAGAAGATGAGTCGTCTTCACGCTGCTGGAGCTTTTCCACGATCAAGTCCTGAAAAGAGTAAATTTAAGCATAAAGCTTAGCGAGCACTCTAACTTACACACCACACTAGGTATGCACATGTCATATCATATAACAATCCAT
>JAUEJL010003641.1:0-10346 GCA_032274825.1 Drosophyllum lusitanicum | reverse complement strand
ATCAGGTGAATCATATACTCAATGCATTACTCATTATCATAAACATGATAATATACAATAACAATTCACAATGATGCCATAAATATATATATAACATAGTACATAAGAAACAATTGATGACTTGCACGTTTAAAAACAGTTTATGTATCCGCAGGGCACAACTCACCAGTTTGAAGTGATGAGGATCACTTCTAACCCAAGTCAAAGCTAGATCACTTGCACAAAGGTCCTAATATCACAAACACAATGTTAACTTAGTTAAGTTAACCAAACATTGAGGTTCCACAAGAGCATTGACTCTAAACTCAACTTAAACACTTATTTCGGGTCTTTAAGACTCCCTATAAACTCCTCATAACCACTAGAAACAATCCCACATCAAATACAAGGTCATATGGGGTCAAAATCATCATTTTGGAGGTTTCAGGGGGTCTCCGCCGCGAGATAGGGTGGCTCGCCCCAGGAGAAAATCCCTGGAAAAATGACCATCGCCAAGACACGGCCTCGCGCCGCGAGCCAGCGTAAACAGTAACCTGCAGCTTGTTTTAAACACTAAAATTTGCCAAATCCAATTCTTTCCAACACAAACTCAATTGCAGCACTAGAAAGGCTCAAGTATGTTTCAAAACACTATAATATCAACATTTATCATCACTTTGATCATCAAAACCCTAACCTCACTAATTTTCCCTATTTTGACCCATTTAACACCATATACACCAATTTTAACTAAGAATCACCAAATACAACATATATAGCTAAAATTAAACACAAATTTAAGATTAGACTTACTTGATTTGCAAACCCAAGTCAATCACCACTTTCTTGCTTCAAACCAAACTCAAGAGTGAAGGAAATTGAAGTCTAAACACCAAGAATACTTGAATCCAAGCACCTAGCCACAAATTTTCCTTGATTTCTTCTTCTTTCTCCTTGGAAGCACCCTAGAACTCTCTTCTTCTCTCCCTCACATTTTCTTGTTCCAGAAATTTCTTGTTTGACTCCAATTATTGGAGTCTTACAAGTATATATACATATATTTACAATATGGGTCCTCATACTTTCATTCCCTTGACATTTATTTACCAATTTTAGTTTATAACCCACAAACATAATATATAACATATAAATAGCATCATAAACACCTAATTTTACTAATTCTTACTAAAACTTGCATTTTATATATATTTTATAATTTTACAAAATCTCGGGTATTACACTAGAGCCTAGATGCGGTGGCATTCTATGACCTATGGAGCTGACACACATTTTTAGGAGTTGTCCGTTTCAACAACGACATCAATTTTCTCAATCATTCGCCTCTATTCAACAATGTCCATCAGGTGTCCATTTGAGGTTAATGGATTATACTACAAAACGGATATTATCATGCCGAGGAATATATCCGGAGTGGGTTGATTTAGTCAAACAATTTACATGCCCACAAGACGACAAAAGGAAAAAGGTCAAGTCCGCGCAAGAATCAGCAAAGAAGATGTTGAACGGGTTTTTGGTGTGTTTAAACAACATTGGTACGTACTTCACAACCGTCACGTTTATGGTCTCCGGAAAGATTAAGAAATACTTTGTACCCTTGCATAATATTACATAATATGATTATGAAAGACCAAGGTCATTCGATTTTTAGTTTCGATGAAAACGACCTTCTAGCAAATTATAGCGAAACACAAATCAGTGAGGAACAATGTGCGACAAACATTCGATAAGTCAAAGACCGGGAGACTCATAATAACCTTCGGTCAGATTGTGTCGAACATATTTCACAATTCAATTACCTAACAACGAATTAACTAGTTTTCTAAATTTATAGTTATACGTTTTTAATGTAATTTTTAAATTTTTATAATTTTATCATGTAATTTAGATATTGTTGTTAGTTATATTAATGTCAGAACTTTAATTTTTGTTATTAGTCTATGTATTTTAAACATTTTAATAAATTATATTATTTATTTTAATAATATATTGTTTAAAAAAATTAAAAAACGGGGGAAGATTAGGAAATGAATTGAGAGTGATCCAGCACTGACGGGGAGGAAAAGAAAGGGTATTACAGATGACCTTACGGATGGATAAACTTTAGAATTCTTATACTTCCACACTCTCAACAATACGGAAAAAGGATTACTTCGAGAACATCTAACTTCTTTCCTTTAAATCTACCGGTCTTAGGTTATATAGCTTTCCTTCTCCTCTACACTCTTCTTAATTTGGATGTTAATAAACTCATTAGTTTGCTTTCTCTAAATTCCAAAATGGTGCAACCTTGATCAACTTGAATATCTGATTACGATTCTAACATGGTATAAGAGTTGTGGGCTCTTCTTCACGCCTATTATTCTCTTCCTCTTCGTCCTCGCTCATTTTTTTTCTTTGCTAGCAAATGAGACCTAAACACTAAAGTTACAAATATAACCCGCAAGAAACAACCAAATACCAATATACACTAATAAAGCCCGTAGATAAACTTAGTCTCTAAAAAGGGCGATGATTTGTGCATCACAAATTTTTACCATACACATCAAAAGATTGTCTCTTGGACCATTATATCTATTGCAGTTTAGAGAGAGAGAAAATGAGTAATATGATTTGTAGTATTGATTACTCAAGAAGCTGTACAAGTATATATATATAGAAAAAGGGATTAGGCTAACTAACTAACAACTTGACTAACTACTTAATTACATTCTGTTACAATCAGTTAAGCACTTGCAGTTTAATACACGTAAGCTGTGAAGCCCATTCTGTTTGCTGATGCACACACTGTGTACTTGAGAGTTGTTGTTGGTATCTTGGGTTTTAGATACCTCATTATTAATGATATTAATTAATGATAATTAAGGTGTCTTAGCTAACACTCTGTTATCGAGTTTTATAGTTAAGTAAAAAAAGAGAAGGGTGAGAAGATTTTTTTTAATTAATCGTGTTTTTGAGTTTCGAGAAACAAAAATAAAAATTATGTATAGAAAAATCATAAGTAGATATATACATAACATATGTAGCACACACCGTCATACATATTACAGTGCAGATAAGAAATCATTTCCTTTCCATTCTTCAAAAGCCATATATAATTATGTGTAAAAGATATATACGGCTAGCAATATCTATGTTAGGTGCTAATATACTCACATTCCTTTTTAATTAAGTATAGCACACAATATCTTTTCTAAAATTAACTTAACACCTTGTGTATAAACACGGTGGATGGTTAAAGTAAATTTATGATCATTTGGTATTGACCAAAATGTTTCATACTGTCAACCGATATCAAATATGTAAAGAATTAAATTGTAAAGAAACCAAACTAAAAAAAATAGAAAACCGTATCCATTTACAAACCAAGATAAAAATTTGGTACTTGTTAAAAATCGCAAACACAATTGTGCGTTTTATATGGTTAATAAAAAGATACAAATATAAGATTGTGGAGGTAAACCATTAATTAAAAAGTGAACGAAAAAATGCGTAAAAAGAACAATTGAATAGTTTCTTTTTCCGTCAGAGTATTCGATTTATGAAATTAGAATCATTTTTCATAGAAAGAGAATGAGAAAAAACTTCAAATCAAGAAAAAAACGAAAATCGAAAGATTTAACAATAAAAGTGGTATAGGTACCGAATTCAACCACTTGTTCTTCTTTCCTTCTCAATCCTTTTCATTGAAGGTTGCATAAGAAAAGAGAATGACAAAATCAAGATTAAAATTGGCATATGTAATAATAGAAGTGGTATACTTAGTTTGAGTTGTTTGTTCTTCTTTAATTTATGAAATCTTTGCATCGATGAGATCCATAAAAAGAGAATGATAAAATCAGAATATCAAATATGAAAATGAAACTTATACAAAATGGTTATACTCACAAATTAAAATGAAACTTTTATTAAAAATTAAATCTTAAATATATATTAAATACCATGCAATAATTAATAATTTGGGGGGCGTAAGTGAAACTCTTACATTTTGGTCTTTTGGTTCATAATATACTAAACCGGGGGTTCTCCTCTCCGTTTCACCGGCGAAGAACAAAGCAATTCCAGCTCTTCACCTTCCCTTTCTCAGGTTCATCTTCTCTCGCTTGATCTTCAGAAGGTCCTTAATCATTTTCTCATTTCTTCTATGATTCCATTTCGATTTGCATATTATGCGTTTTCAGCTTTTGATCTGCTTAATTTTGTAAGAATTGATCTTATTTCGTCTTACCATGTCGAACATTTTCAATCGGACCAGATCGACAGACTTGAAGCTTCTACCAGAAAGTTTCGACCATGGTGAGAACTCACAGATTTCTATATTTGTAATTACAGTTATTGCAAAGCGTTGTTGCGGAATTAGGATCTGTATGATCATTGTCTTAACCTGGTTTACTTCCCAAAGTTCTCTAAAGATCTGGATATATCTAATTGTCCGTTTACGCTTGAGAACATTGTCTCATTTAGCACTGTGATTGTAATTTGGAAAAATGCAATCTTCTTTTGTTTCAAAATTAGTTTTATAATTTAGTGGAGGTAGTTGTAAAATGTCAAGAACAGAACAGACAGAGATAAAATTTAGAGACAAGACTACTGCTTCATGTTTCTATTAGACATGGTACTTTAGGAGGGGAATCATCCCACGGATCTAGTTTATGCAACTGATTTTTCCACCTATATCTGTTTCCAGGTAGATGTCAGAATCTAGCAATGATAATATTATAAATCTACAAGGCTTCTTAATTATAAGAGTTAGATTTATGATTGTTACTTTGGTTAGGAAGGGTCTCACATGCCTATAAAATATACCCAGAAAATAGAATGTTTGTCTGGTTAATTCTTTATTTCCTTTTTACTCTTCTTCCTTGTTTTAATCTGTCTAATATGAACACTCCTAATTTATTTGCTTCATGCCTCAAGTAGCATCTACATTTTTCATCATGCTAGCTTGGATTGGTATATATATCATCATCTCTCTAAAACTTTGTTGTATCTTGTTTAAATGTCTTAATTTGTGTGTTTGTGACATCATCAATTTCAATCACGGTTGTAATTAGACTACAAGAGTCAAAGAACACCCACTCTTCGTAATTGTTACTTGAAACGAAAGGTAAGCGATCTCAAGAGGAAGCTTTTGCTTGTGGCCATGTAGAGGGAGCCAAAGCTTTCAAGGATGAATCCTTCACGTCAACAGAACATTTAGGTAAACATAGAGAAATCAGAAATGTCAACCGCAGAACACAGAACCATATTCTATTTTGGATGTTTATGTGACCACCCCATGTATATAGTGGATGCTAGTTAGGTACTCAAGAAGAGTAAAGCTAGTAGGGTGCAACCATGCATGCTTCAGTGGTGCTCATTGGCATAGATATAATGCTAAACAATCATTAGGATGAATTTTCATTTAACTGTGCACGAATACTTCTGGTCAGCTAGATCATGGTTTACAAGAGTTATTTGCAGTGAAGCAGTGTGATAGTGTTGCAAGTGGTGTATGCAGAACGTAGAGGATTATGAGCATGCCACCGTATAGCTTTATAAAAGCTCAATTGTTATTAGGGTGTAATGAGATATATCGTGATATCAACTTTTGTACTTCTGGTTAATTCATATTTTCTAGTTCTTTATAAAGGATATCTTAGCTATCAAGGTGTACAAGAGTTATTGGCAGTGAAGCAGTGTGATAGTGTTGCAAGTGGCATGTGCAGAACCTAGAGGATTATGAGCATGCCACAATGTAGCTTTATAAAAGCTCAATTATTATTTGAGTGGAATGGGGAATATCTGACCACTTCTTGTCACCAACAGGTATCTCTAAGGGCTGGTGATGAGATCAACGCCCTTTATGTGATTATTTGATCATAGAAAGCTATATGGATGGACAAGGAAATATTTGACACAATGTAAGCGTGAGTCTCCTCCCAAAGGAGCTCCAGGATGCAAAAAGCAGTCTCAGGGGAAGTAATTCTTGACAAGAGTCAACAATGAACAATAAGTGTCTTTTGATGGACAATAAGCTGCTTAAGGTGGCAAGTTTTTTTTCTTTTTTCTTTTAACAGGAGCTTGAAATGTATGACAGCATTTATGAATACATTTTGAAGTAGACTTACCTTGTAAGTTGACACATGCACCACTAACATAGAGCTTATTCTCATCCCGCGCGACAACAATGATTTCAAAATGATGTATGGATCGAATTCCAATTATCTGTTTCATTGTGGAATTGCCATATAGGCTTATAGAATCTGCAGACTATCACGTATCTTTATAAAAGTAAACACGTTAAAGCGCTTGGTAGATCTGCACATATCCCTTTAATAGGTCATGCCTGCAAGTCATGAAAAATTTACTCTCACTACTTCTAGAATGAAAGTGAGGAGTGAGAAAGAGCAAGACGAGAAGAAAGAGAATCCTAAATGTTGAAATGAGGATGCTATCTTTTTAATGCTTAAATGTGAGCAATGCACTAATGCTTAGTAGTTCATTAGTTATAGGTTCCTTGTGTGTTGTTATGCATAAAAGTAGATCAATCCATATAAATGCAAAGCAAGTGAAATCATGTGACTTGTTTCATGCAAGTGATAATTCATTTTTTCATGCTCATGACTCATGAGATAAATATACAAACTTATGTTTTATGTTACTGTAGTTACTTCTACCCAGAATTGGGTTTGTGAATGAGTAGAGGAAGTATAAGGTAGTTGGTGGTTGTAGGGAGAAAGTATAAGATAGTACACTACAACCATAGTGTTCTCTTTTCCCAATCATACTTAAGTTTTTCATGCACATTGGTGGGAAATTTGATACATTCAGCCATTCAGGTATGAACTCTCTCTCTCTCTCCCCCTCCCCTCTCCCTCTCTCTCTCTCTCTCCCTCCCTCCCTTCCTCCCCCTCCTAAATTACCTAAGTTCAAAATAAAAATACCCAATCTGATCCTGAAGGTTAGAAATTCCTGGATATTTTGAATTCTCCTACGAGTAATTTCCTCTTAATTGGACAAATTGACCGTGTAATTAGGAAATTCTTAACTTTGACATAGAATAAATATTCACCAAGAGTTAGGAATTGGTTATTCCCTTACATCCCCACCACATCTGCATTGTGCAATAATGAAATTGGGAATATGCCAACCCAAAATCTATATAGAATGAAACCTGGTATAGATGTGAAAAAAAAACATCAAAAATAAGAGGGAAAAATGACAAATACAAAAAGACCCCAAACCTGAAGAAGGCTGCATTCCATGTAAACCTGCACATCAATAGGTTAAGGGGTCATAGTCTGCCCACAAAGAATAGATAGAACGAGGAACTGACCAATTGATACGGCTCCTTTAGAGGTTTATTATATTAATTAAGTTGTTCTGTTACCGTTAAAACAACCAAATCCAGTGATATACGTAATTCATTAGGTGCTTATCTCTATAGCTTGATTGGTTGAATCTGGTCATTTCAGTGCTGGAAATTGTTTTACCTTGTGTTATTGGCTCAACTGGTTATTCATGCTTCTAGCGTTAGATTTATCTCTATAGCTTGATTGGTTGAATCTGGTCATTTGTGTGTACATTTGTATTTGTGGTTATTGTGAAATCCAGGTTTTATGTTCATCCATTACTGTAATGTCTTGAGCTTCTACCTGTTAGAAGAATTAAAAGTTAGTGGAAATGTTAGGTTGACAGTTATTTTCTTGTTGCAGATTCACTTTGTTCTCTTAATAAGCAGACAAGGGAAGGTTAGACTGACAAAGTGGTATTCACCCTATTCCCAGAAGGAAAGAAGTAAGGTGTGTTAATTCTCCTAACAGAGATTCCATAATGTTCGCATGCAGATTTCTTGCTTGATAATTAGGTTGTAAGTCTCGGTCATTACATTCTAAAATAACTTGATAGACATTAGTTGATCATGTGTATGTTTATGGAAAGGTGATACGAGAGCTCAGCGGGATGATTCTCACACGTGGCCCAAAGCTTTGCAACTTTGTTGAGTGGAGGGGATTTAAAGTTGTTTACAAACGGTATACCATGGACTCTACACTCTCTAACTTTGCTCCCTGTTTTCGTTTTCTAATGATGCTTTGTATACATTATGGCATGACCCTGTGGAGCAAGTTTGTGTTGTCTGTCTTTTGTAACTGGTTTTAGTACAATTGTTTTACTTCTCAGATATGCCAGCCTCTACTTTTGTATGTGCATTAATCAGGAAGACAACGAATTGGAGATTCTTGAAATCATTCATCATTTTGTTGAGATTCTTGATCGTTACTTTGGAAGTGTTAGGCATCTAAATCTGAACAAAATTTATATTTGTATTTAAAAATCTTGTGAATATCTGGAAATTTACACTATTTTAACACTTCTGTTTGCTAGGTTTGTGAGCTGGACTTGATCTTCAATTTTCATAAGGTATATTATTATATCGGAGCTCAGTAACAGCCTCATGGTCGTCTCTCTCTTCTCTCTCTGTCTCTCTCCACCCATTTTTTATCTTCTTAGTGTCGTCCAATAGAAGGATCAATGTTGTCAACTTTGTGACTGGTTTTGCATATTTTATTATGAATCTGTTATTCTCAGACCCTTGAAAAATAATACAAATTATATTCTGGAAAATTCAGGGTAAAGCACCTACTTGACGATCGTTACCACTGACTTAACAGTTTTGGGGTCATGAGATTCCTTACTTTATCAAAATGTATTTTACTCGCCAAATCAAATGTTGTAATTGTCAATGAACAGAGGGAGCATTTTTGTTCATCTTTTCTGGTGGTTATCTTAATGTTTCTCATTGTATTACGTGTTGCAGGCTTACTACATACTGGATGAAATTTTAATAGCTGGCGAACTTCAGGAATCAAGCAAGAAGACAGTTGCCCGTCTAGTTTCTGCACAGGTAAAAACTCTATATCTGTAGCACTAGAGGTGGCAAAAATGGGTGGGTGGGTAAGGGGTTAGGACAAGTAGGTTTTTGTATGGTTTGACCCAAAACACTTTTTTGCCAAAACACTAATTTTGTTATAAATAATGTGTTAAATATGATTTGCAAAAGTTTAATAATTACAATAATAATGTAGGTTTTCTAGTATTCTAGTAAGCGCTTTGGTCAGTTGTAGGCATTAAAAATACACTTTGGTTGGTTTTCAACCTGTTGGACCCATTTCATTTTGAGCTATTTTCTTATTTTGCTTGTGACCCATTAAGTAAGTCAAATCGACCCGTTCATAAGTAAATTGAAATCTATCTCTACAGCTACTACAGAAAAAAGAGTCTTAAGTTTCAGTTGCATGTATTATACATTTTGCAGGATTCTTTAGTGGATGCTGCGAAAGAAGAAGCAAATTCAATTAGCAATATAATTGCACAAGCAACCAAGTAAACTCCCAGTTTTTCATTTGTTGATTTCAAGCTTGTGCCTGCCTGCCTAAACATGTTTGCTCTACATGCCATATTTTTGGGAGAATTAACTGATCGGCATTTTCAATTGATTTTCTTTCATGTGTTATAGAAGAGTTTCGGTTTTTGTAAAATGTAGAGATACATAATCTTTAAAATGGGTGCTCGTTGATCCATTTTCATATCGCAATACAAACATTTGCTCTGAGAATACTCATTGGAGACACGTTGCAAGTCATATCACGAAAATAATGTCAAGTTGCAATTTATCTAGCGCATTCATATAGAAGAAAATATATCTCTACGGGTTTAAACTCGATGCCTTGCACAAGAAGTCCTTTAAGCCATTTTTTATAGGAACTGTCCAAGTCAACGAACATCAAAAAGTTATTGAACTGGTAGTATTAGTTTGAAATTTCCTTTACTGTATTTCTCCGGGTTAGGACTCTTTTGTTTGTAGCTTTGTTTCCACCTACACACTAAACTCGAAACCTACACTTGAAATAAGACTGCACCAATTTTCAACATTCCCGTTTAGGATTCCAATTTTCATCTAGTAGAATGTTGGAGCTCTTTATATCATGATCAAAAACCCTTTGTGGTGTCCCTTGTTATCATGTAGGTAGCTTAGTCCTCTTCCGGTATCAAGGCATGTCTTGTCGTCTTGATACGACGAGTCATGGTGATCGAGGCTCTTATCATATGCATACTCATACATAAAGATCTTCTCACCATCCTAGAACTCGGGGTCTCCTTTACGCTTTAGATGCTTAATAGAAAGCATGCTGATGTGAGACTCTCCCCCTTCCTACACCTCCCACAACCACCACTTCTGATAACCTTGTTTTCATAAAAATTGTTGGTGGCTAATTTTATGTCTTCGAGTTTAGGGGGTGTTTGTTTTAGCTTATGAAGGGCTTTTTTTCCGGGCTTATTTTTCATAAGCTCGTTTTTTCTGGCTT
>JAUEJL010003630.1:0-10347 GCA_032274825.1 Drosophyllum lusitanicum | reverse complement strand
TTTAAGCTAAGCATTATATGCTAAAAGTTATAAAAGAAAATGAAATGATGTATAAAATTAATTGTTTAATATAATAACAATAATAAATATTAAATATATACATATAAACACAGGTGCATTAGTGTGCCGCTTAAAAGCATGAATGGAAGAAAAAAATTTAAATTGCATGGACAAAGTTTCGAACCAGCGTCTAATGGTTCAATTGTTTACTCACTTACCTACAAATTGAATTGGTTCATTATACACGAAAACAAATACAAATAGTAAAGGCAGGAGTTACTGTTCATAACGTCAATATAATAAGCCAAAATGATTTTAACTTATAGCGGATCATGTAGATGAGTTGAATATTTAGGATTTAAACTTATTAACAATTTACTAGCATCTTACTCACGCAATGATGTTGCGGCGGCAAATGGTTTTTATTTGTAACATGTCGCTTTAAAAAATGTAATGATATGTTATTCGCGCGATTCAATATCACCAAAAAAATTTCGGCAATATGTCCGTTTTTTTCAATTTTTCTGTTATTTGCATAAACTATTTTATTAATTTTAAAAATAAATTCTAAAATTCATTAAAATAAGAAAAAAAATCTATATTTATGAAATAAGGAGAAAGAGATAAATTAATAAGATTTTGAAAATTGTGTTGATATGGGTGGATGTGTTTGTGTGAAAGCATATTTTAAATTAATAAAAAGTTAAAGTAAATTAGGAGATAGAGCGAAATGGTCAAAGATTTAGTGGATGTGATTAATTTAAATAGAAATGTCAAGATATTGTTTTGATTGGATTTCAAGAACTCTTAAAGTTAAAGAAAGATAGATAATGTTAAATGGTTTATATAGTAGTGTAGATAATATATAGAATCTTAACTACTAAATAATACTTCTCGATTCGTCTTACTATTCTATTTTTTGTTGTTTACCTATCGATTTGTCTCGTGTTTGATAGATTGGTCATAGACGTGTGATGACTGATAAGTGATCACATCATAATTGAATGATTAAAGTGTAATTCTAACGTGACCGTGTGGTAAAAAAACAATGAAAAATGAAAATTTTATCGGATCAATTCACAAAAGTGTGAAGTAGTGTCACATACACTCAAATCTAATAATAAAATGGGCAAAGGAACCTAGCGTTAAAATAAAATATTCTACACTAAAAATAATATGTAAAGGTTGAGGATGCTTGCAGTCAAAGTAAAGGAGCAAACAAGAAATGGACTTGTTTGGATTGGAGCCCACCAAGGCAGGTTCGTGGAATCTTTAACTACATATCTACCCTCTTCTTGCTTTCATCCCCATTTTCTTCTATCCTTTTCGGTTGTTTGACTCTTTGGTATCTCTTATGTTTTTTTTTCCTCAAATTGATTATTTTATCAATAACTACTCATAATCATCTACTTATTTTAGACTTGTACTTTCTGTTTTAGATAAGTAACTAAAAATAAGTGTATGCCTTTGATGAAAAAAATGTAAAACTTGAGTATTATTATTATATAAAATAGAAACTTTATTGGGAAACACATCTATCAAAATGTTTTTAGGTCCATATGATATATATTTTTTATAATATTTAAGAAACCAATAACAAACGGTAGATCATGTACCCATTTATACCAACAAACGGTAGAAAAATGGAATAAAAGTTAGAAAGAAAGGAAGGTGGCGATGATGCTCGGTAGGTTGTGGTGGTGTCCGGTGGTGGTTTTACTAAAGTGGCGGAGGAAGTTTGTGTTTGAAGATGAAGCTGAAGGATGGCTGGAGGTGAGGTGGGAGGAAGAGAGAGGAAAAGAGGCTTGTTGGGAGAGAAAAAAAAAAGAAAGAGAGAGGTAGGAGGAAGAGAGAGAAAAAAAAGATAAAGAGAAAAAAGAGAAATGAGAATAAGATAATTTTATTTATTTGTTATATATAATTAATTAATTAAAACTTTTATTTAATAAGAATAAAATTATCAATTTTTTTTAACTTAACAGAGATAACTAATAACTAATATTAGAAAAGATTAAACATACTACAAAATGGTTTTAAAATGATTGTTCTCTCCACTTTTACAATTGAACGACTAAATTGATAAAAATAACAAGTTAAAAGACTATTTATACAATTAACTCTGAATTTTATCATAAATTGACGGCACTCTTGTTAAGGTTATTATGATTTTGTTTATTAATATTTTTAAATTTATAAAAATAATTTATATCTAAAATAACAGATTTGACGGTTGACGCTACTGATTCCTCTTTTGTTTAGTTGCGTCGCTGTAGTATATGTGGAATCTTTTGTGCTACTCTATCAGAAATCAACGATTTCATTACATTACGCCTCTTTAGAAGGAGAGAAAGAACACCAAGACAGAGTTGTGGCCTGATGGGGCGTCCTGAAGAAGACTCATTGCTCCTGGAAGTTGCACTGATCGAGGTGATTATTACTCTCTACTAGTTTTTAGTTTGGATTCAACTCTTCTTATGCTTGTTGCTAATGAACAAGGCAAATTATATCGAATTCAATGGCATCTGCTTTGATTACTAACATTAGCTGTTTGATTCTCGAAAGTTGAGGTGAAATTGTTCTGATATTTCTTGATTATTATGGTTAATAATCACCTATCATTCATCAATTTTGAAGTAATCTACATGATTCTTTTGGTTTCCCTAGTTTCATAACTTTATCCTCACGAAAAATTCGAGTTATTATTGGTTGGTTCTCAGTCCAGTCCGGAATCAATTAAGTGAACGGAATGCTTACAAACACTCGTCTGTTCTCTCTCGCCCCCGTTTCCCCATAAACCCTAATCTCACCACCGCCTCCACACCCTTCTCCTGATGATCTTCTCCTGATCTTTTTGAAGTTCCGTTTTCGAGTTGCCGCTGGTTCAGAGGGTTTGTTTGAGTTGCCAATGGTTTGTTATGTCCCAATTTAGTACATGTATGTATGAGTTGTAACCTGTGCATGTCTATAGATTGTAAACTGAAAATGGGTACAAGTGTGTAAATCGAGTTAGTTGTAAGTGCGTATTAATAGGTGCTTGTGTGTAGTGATTAGTCATCCATAGATCAAGATAGTATTCTCTCATTTCCCCTGCTCTCTGTACTCATATGAATAACAAAGCTTCCACTTATTACTTACCAAATCTTGTTCTAGTTCATAAGAATTCTAAGTGATTAGTTAAATCCCTTCAATCTATGGTTCTAGGAATTCAGATCATTACATGGTTCGTTCGAGTTGCCGCTAGTTCGAGTGTGTGTTCGTTCAGGTTGTTTGGTTTGAGTAGCCGTCGGTCAGAGTTTCCGCTGTTCGTTGCTGCTGGTTTTAGTGTTTGGTTCGAGTTTTCGAAGTTCTGATCAGGTTGTTAGAGTGTTAGCTTCAGGCTCAAGCTTTCCAGTTCGAGTTTTTGTTGCTGCTGTGCGGTCTGATGTTTCCGGTCAGGTTGTTTGAGGCTGTGTGTTTTGACTTTTTGTTTCTGCTGTCCGGTCAGGTTGTTCAAGGTTTCCGTTCATTGGTTTGAGGTTTCTGGCCGAAAGGTTTGTGGTTCGAGTGGTTATAGGCTGTGGTTCAAAAGGTTGTGGTTCGAGAGGTTGGTCGAGGCCGGCGTTCAAGGTTCTGGGCTGTGGTTTGAGGTTTCCTGCCGTTGTAGTTAAAGTTTGTGGTTCGAGGTGTAGAGGCTCGCGGGTCGTGGTTTTCAACGGTTTGGGGAAATTGCCACCTCCGGAGGTGTGGCCTTTGTTAGTTTGTTCGATTAGTGAGTTTGTTTTTTGGTGTTACGGTCTAGGTTGACTAGTTTTGAGTTTACTGGGTGATTGCCCTTATGTGGTTTGTGAGTTTTTTATTAAAAAGTATCATGACATGGAAAAAATCAAGGTTATCAGGTCAAGATTTTGTTTTTATAACAATTTGAAATTTTGAATCCTTTCTTGACTGAAGAAAAAATTACACGTTACTCTTATTGACAAATCTTGGTATTTATGTTACCTTTCTCGGCAATTTTCCCTTTTATCTGCGATGTTATGGAGTAGAAGTAATTAGGCCGGAAAAAATAAAAAAAATAAGGCTTATTTCCAACTAGGAGGTACTTAATAAACTAAAACAAACACCCCTCAAGATAGAGAATGTGTTCAAAGTGTTGATGCTCTTGTCTGCAGCAGAGGATTGTGCTATATGAGTCCAATAAGGGCTTATGACCAAGTTTATTCTCTTCTGATTGATTTTCACTAATTCTCATATCTTTTGTATTATTACAAGCATGGTTTGAAATGTTAATTGAGGGTAATAATGCTGTATTATAGTAAGAAGGAAACTTACATAGTATATCATGTTAGTATAAAAGAAAATAAGATTAAAACAAATGATCCCTTAATCTTTCATCTGTCAAATATGGAAAACACTCATCAAGCTCTAACATAGATGTTTATCATGTCCAGATTACCACTTATTTAGGAATCATGACCAAAGGTTTATAATTCACAATTTGTTTTCTGTATGTAGGGAGACAGCAGCTTGTATACAGGAGATGGGTCAGTTGACATTAAGGGACGACCTGTTTTGAAAAGCAATACTGGAAATTGGAAAGCATGCCCCTTTATACTTGGTACACTGTTCATTTATTTGTTTCATACAATAACCCATCTACGTTTCAATAATTAGTTTCATGAAGTATATTAACAGTGTTCTGTACAAAAAAAATATATATAGGTAACGAGTGTTGCGAGCGGCTAGCCTATTACGGGATAGCCACTAATCTAGTCAGCTACCTTACCCAAAAATTGCATCAAGGAAATGCTTCTGCTGCCAGTACTGTGACTACATGGCAAGGAACTTGTTATCTCACTCCCCTTATTGGTGCTATATTGGCTGATGCATATTGGGGAAGATACTGGACTATTGCTGTGTTCTCTGTCATATATTTCATTGTAAAGATCAAACCATCCCATAAGCTTTTAACATTTTTGTACATTAATGTTAACTATCAAACGTTTTCTCCACAGGGAATGTGCACGTTGACTCTCTCAGCATCGTTACCTTCTTTGAAGCCTGTTGAATGTGTAGATGCTATTTGCCCTTCAGCTACCCCTTCTCAGTATGCTGTTCTATTTTCTGGGCTTTACCTGATTGCACTTGGAACTGGTGGGATCAAACCATGTGTTTCATCATTTGGAGCCGATCAGTTTGATGACACGGATCCAGAGGAGAGAGTGAGGAAAGGATCCTTTTTTAATTGGTTCTATTTCTCAATCAACATTGGGGCTTTAGTATCGGGTACTTATATCGTTTGGATTCAAGAAAATAAAGGATGGGGCTTAGGGTTTGCAATTCCTGCATTCTTTATGGGTGTTGCTATCTTTAGTTTCTTTATAGGAACACCTCTTTATAGATTTCAGAAACCTGGGGGAAGCCCCATTACCAGAATGTGTCAGGTTTTGGTTGCATCATTTCGCAAAAGGAATTTGCCTGTACCTACTGATAGCTCTTTGCTGTTTGAAACTCATGATAAAGTGTCGTCAATTGGCGGAAGTCGGAAAATCATGCATACTGATGAGTTGAAGTAAGTTTCTTGACATGCCCACTTATGGATATTTCAAAATCGATTATGAAATTTTTAACTTTTTTGGTTTCCCTTTGCAGGTATCTTGATAAAGCTGCTGTGGTGTCGCATACAGAAAATGAAAATGAAAACTACTATGATTCTTGGAGGGTTTGCACTGTAACACAGGTAGAAGAACTCAAAATCGTGATCCGGATGTTTCCAATTTGGGCAACAGGAATCGTATTTTCTGCTGTTTACGCACAAATGTCAACATTGTTCGTGGAGCAAGGAATGGCAATGGACACAACTATCGGGTCGTTCACCATACCTGCAGCTTCTCTTGCGGGCTTTGATGTCATCAGTGTCATCTTGTGGGTCCCGGTTTATGACAGACTCATCGTACCCATAGCACGGAAATTCACAGGTCAGGGACGGGGTTTTTCTGAGCTGCAACGAATGGGCATTGGTCTTTTTCTCTCCATATTTTGCATGGGGGCTGCAGCATTGGTGGAGATAAAGCGTCTTGATCTTGCAAAATCACTTGATTTGGTCAACCTAAATGTCCCCGTACCGATGAGTGTCTTTTGGCAAGCACCTCAGTATTTCTTTTTAGGTGCTGCTGAAGTGTTCTTTTTCATCGGGCAGCTTGAGTTTTTCTATGACCAATCGCCTGATGCCATGCGTAGCCTCTGTAGCGCACTTTCGTTATTTACCACCGCATTGGGGAATTACTTGAGTTCTTTCATTTTGACAGTGGTGACATTTTTTACCGTTCGGGGCGGGAAGCCAGGTTGGATACCTGATAATTTGAATGAAGGACATCTTGATTACTTCTTTTGGCTTTTGGCGGGGCTTAGCTTTTTGAACATGCTCGTTTACGTTGTATGTGCCAAGGTGTACAAGTCGAAAAAGGCTTCTTGATCAGCTTGATGTTGCTAAAGAATTTGTTGATATTGTATTTTAGTCTTTCTCCCGCTATATAATGCGGATATTCAACCAACACTTTCTGAATACTTCAATCCACCATGCTTGTTCTTGAATTACGAGCGATTGAATACCAAAAGGTTTAATTTTCCCCATCACAGCGTGCGTTCACTCTTGAACTTTTAACTCCATCCTATTCCTACAGCTACTGAACACCAAGTTTGCCACCGATAGGAATCTTGATTTTTAGATCTTGTGATTTTCCAGTTTCATTAGTTAGCTAATACCTCGTAAGATCTAGTTCAATCCTACTTTGTAGGAGTTAGTTAACTAAAAGGTAATTTTAGTGATATAAAAATGAGTTAATTGTCAAATTGGTCCTTTAACTTTGTCATTTCTTTCGATTTGGTCCTTTAACTTCAAAAGTGATCAGGATGGACCTTAAACATCCACTTTGTGGTCTGAATGGTTCTTTCGTCAGTTGACCGTTAGTCAAATCCGTTAAAATAGGGTATAATGACAATTATACTCTTTTATTTATTATTTATTCATTACATTTTATTTTATTAATATTTATTATATATTTACCAAGGTTATAAACTTTCTCATAAAGAACCTCTACACACTCTCTTTGACCAAACCACCACCACCACTACCACTGACACTACCTCCCACCACCGCTCTACCACTAGCAACCACTCCCACCATCGCTTTATCGCTGTCAACCACCACCACTGCCACTACTCTCGTCCTCGTGTCTTTATCTTTCTCTCTTCCTTTCTTTCTCGACACTTCTTTCTCCTCTCTCTATTTCTGTCACTGTGAAACCACCACACCACCGCCTCATCATCAAACACTCCTCCCTTCTCTCTCTGTTTCTATGAAAGCACCACCACTACCGCCTCATCTTAAAATGATTTCGGGTATAGATCTAGTGTTTTCACACGATTTGGGTATAGATCTAAGGGTTTCACACGATTTAGGTATAGATCTAGGGTTTGTGTGTGTGTGTGTGTGTGTGTGTGTGTGTATGGAGGATGAGGAGAGTGAGAGACTGAGGAGGAGAGTGAGAACAAATGGTGTGGCAGTGATGGTAGCGGTGCAGCGGCGGTGCTTCTTGCAGATCTAAGGTGGACGGTGGTTCCCTTTAATCTTTACCGCTGTCAACCTTCACGGTTTGGGGGTGAGCGACAGATGAGAGCGGTGGCGGTGGTGGTGGTGGCGGTGCTTCTTGTAGATCTAAGATAAATGTGTACTTTGATTTTTTTTTTTACTTTAATTGAAGGTTTGGTGGTGTGTGACATATGAGAGAGAACAAAAAATGTTGTGGTGGTGACGGTGGTGGTGGAAAGGTTGGTGGGGAGGGTGACAGATTGAGAGTGAGAGAGTGAGAGAGGGGAGAAAGAGTGTGTGTATATGGAGTGGGAGAGAATATATATTTTTATATAATTAAAAATAATTAAATCTTGTTTTAATCAATACAAAATAGAAAAGATGATAAAAGGACCAAATTACCCTTGACTTAATAGAGTTGACTAACAGTCAACTAACGAAATTCACACCGAAAAGTGAATGTTTAAGGCCCATCTTTGTCACTTTTGAAGTTAAAGGACCAAATTGGAAGAAATAGGATAGTTAAAGGACCAAATTGAAAATTAACTCTATAATATATTTAATTAATACTCTCTCACATACTTTATTTAAATCCTTAAAATGTCAGCAATCGGAAATTACTAATATATCCCTCAAATAACCTTCATTTCTTTCTCTTACTTTATACACTCACCAATAAACACATTCTTCTATAACAACACATTTTCTCATCCATAAAAATAAACAAAAAGGTTGTTTTCTTGTTTTTTAAGACTACCCGCATCTAACCAGGGGGTGTGTAGTTGGTTAGAGCGTGGGAGGTTGCAACACCATCGCCCCCTTCCTATCACTCTAAGTGGTATGTTTCAACTGTTCATACTCAAGCTCTCTTTTCCTTTTTCTCTCTCTTATTCTCTCAATCTCTCTCCTCTCTCTCTCTCTGTATTTATCTAAAAAAAATAGACAGTGGTTGAGGGAGATGGATGTGAAGGTTAGGGGGATGAAAGGAAAAATGATGTAACGCTAATGTGGCAAGCGGAAGAAGGGGGATGGATACTCATGGTCTAAATGTATTTTAAAAATTAGGAAAAAAGGCTGATGGAAAATGAAACGACATGCTACCGGGTAGAAACTATTCGCCGAATATCATACCTCTATATTTTATAAAAAGACATGTTATCCGTTAGAAACTATTTTCCGCCGTATCATTATGCTAGTACCATCAAATTCATTCCTGATAATCTTTGAAGGTACTTGTTTGTTTTAATTCCATGAGTTCAGCCATATTGGATCATCATAAGTTTCACCAAACCTCGAATAAGATCCACCACATATTGATTCCATATTGGATTTATGTAATTTCGCATTTCATGTAACCTTGATGACATTTATGAGCTTTGTCTTCGAAATGCATGAAGGCCTAATTGAATCTTAACATTCTTAATGAACTAAGGAAATTCAATCTTAGACCACTCGTAAAGGAAGAGAATGAGCTCATCATGCGTGTCATGGGTCGTCTTCCACTACGCCGTCTGTCTCGACACCCCCCTCTTTGTCAACACCACGATGAGCTACAACGTGTATTATTATTTTTTTATTTTTTGTTTGTGTGTATATATATATATAAATATGATCAATATAAAATCACCCTTTATCTATATTACCTAAAAAATCAAATCTAACTATTGGATAAACTTAATCAAAGGCTAATATTAATTATTGACAGTTTTGTAATTATTATATATATTTATCAATTCTAATATATAAAAATGGGCAAGAATGGAAAAACATTTATTTTCTCTCTGAAAACATTACCCCTCAAAATTTTAATTTGTCATAACTAATTAAGTTTTGAGAATTTAAGCAAAAAAAAATTATATCAATTTACTAGTTTATTAATTCTCTTTAAATCAAAACCACTTTTCCATATTTCTAAATTTTTTATTATTTGAAAATGCAACCCAAGATGAAAATGATAACGAAAATACAACCTAAATGAAGTTCGATATGCATTTTGAGTTGAAGATTTCATCTTAAAATCCGTTACATCTAACGAAAATGCAACCCAGAAGAAAATGAAAACGAAAATGCAACTTAGATAAAAATGATGACCAAAATGCAACCTATATGAAAATGATGTAGCATTTTAGTCATCATTTTTATCTGGGTTGCATGATGGTTATCATCTTCATCTACGTTGCATTTTGGTCCTCATTTTCATTTGTTTAGATCTAAAAAGAAATCACAGGATTGAAGAAGATATGTTTGATTTGAAAAAAAGTGCGGCATGTAAAAATACATATTTGAAATCACGAGATTCATTTTTCTCTGCGTTACATTTTCATCTGTATTGCATTTTTATTTGTTAATTTGATGAAAATGATGACCAAAAAATGTAAGCCAAATGAAGAGAATAACCAAAATACAACCCATATGAAAATGCTATCATTTTTATTTGGGTTGCTTGCATTTTTTTATGTAAAAATATTGTCGTTTGCATTTTAGATTGCATTTTTTATGTGAAAATGCCGTTGTTTGTATTTTAGATTGTGTTTACTTGCATTTTTAATGTGAAAATGTTGTTTCTTGCATTTTAGATTGTTGTTGCTTGCATTTTTGTAACGCCCCAATTTTCAAAACTCGAAAGAAAACTTTAAACCAAAGCTATTTGATTAAAAACATAATTTAATAAGCTGATAGAAACACAAAAATATACTTAAACCATCTGGTTCATACAAAAAGTGGTACCACCACGATTATAACAAAAGCAGTTTCCAACAAGCTTGCTATCAGCGGAAGCA
>JAUEJL010003619.1:0-10347 GCA_032274825.1 Drosophyllum lusitanicum | reverse complement strand
TATTTTGTTGCATTTTTCATTGATCACCACTTTTTAGTGTGTAATTTACCCTTAGAATACTAAGGTTCTTATATTCACAATGTTAAAGAAAGGAAAAGATGATGAAGGTGGTGGGTTTTGTTAAGAACAACAAAATTTCAAAAACTAGTGTTAGAGATTTGTGATTATACCTTCAAGAAAAACACCAACAAGTAAGAAGAGATGATTCCTCCTTGAACTCCTTTGATTGTTTGAAGATAGATTTTAGAGAGAGTATGAGAGTGATGGAGTAAGTAGGTTGAGAATGGTGTGAAAATGAAAGGGAGAAGGTTGATATTTATAGAAGAAAAAGAGAGAGTGGGGGGGGGGGGGCGAGAATTAGGGGGGGTTAGGGTGGTGAGGTGGTGATGATGATGGTGTGTGTAAGTAAGGCAAATGATGGTGTTGACTTCTAAATTTTTTTTTATTTGTTTGTTTATTATATACAAGTTATATATATAATTATATACATATATATATCTATTTTATATTATAAAGCATTTAGGCAATTGAAATCTTTTAACTTTAAGTAACTTGAAATTACTAATTTACCCCCTATTTAACTCTATAAGAAAACTATTATATAGAGTTATTTAGATTCTTAAATACCATTTTTATAACTAACATTCCATAATAAATAATGTTTAAAAAAGTCAAGTTAATGCAAATTAATTTTCAACCTATATGATATAAATACAAATTAAAAATTAAATAAAAAGGATCTTCATAAAAATAATAGTTTGAATATTTTATCATATAACACATATGTTAATTTAAGTATTAGAAAATATATATAGCTAGAACTTATAAACCTAATATCATGTAACCTAAATTTATAGACATTTTTAGATTTTTTAAATGTACTCATGTAATCAAAACAAAAGGTTTAATTTACAATATATTTAATTTTTTTTTGTTTCTCGTTTTTTTGTTTTTTAAAATTAATAAAAGAGTTATAAAGAAAAGAGAAATAAGAGAAATGAAACCATGAGAAAGAAAATAGATACATTGCGAATGAAAATTGTTCGATGTCATTATAATGCGTGATATAATAGTCTTACATTATTAAAAACTATCAAGTAGGAATTATTTCTAGCCGCCGCATTGCACGGGTATTATGTTAATGTAGATATATATATATATATATATATATATATATGTTTAAAGGGTTAAGACTTTTTATAATTTATATACATATTTGTTTTTGGTGACGATTGTCACAATTAAAATTAGTCATTTAGGACTATGAATTAAGTATGGATTATATGAAACATTCTTCAATTTTATTATTCAACTTATCTTGACCAATAATAATTTTGTTACTTTGAATTATATAAAGTATTTAAATTATGAACGATGACCATAATTCGCCGAAATTTTTTTTGTATAGAGTATTTTCAAGTTTCAAGACAACTATAATATTACGTTAATATGTTTTGCTATAAATAAAACAAAATGTTTATAAACAGCCTGAAAAAGATTTGAATGTATACGATAGATAATATATATTTTTTATATCCTTAAAATTGATTGATTCATCTTTAATATCTAAATATAAATAAAAGATTAAGTTGGATCATCTCTATTAAATAATTTTATTTATTCCTTTTGGTAAAATTAAATCTCAACCATATATTAAAATTGAAAATTCAATTTGATTTTGACTTTTATGAGTCATAGTTCTTTAATTTAAATAAAAAATTTTAGACATGATTTTATATATGTTCTTTTTAAATCTTAAAAAATCGTATTTGTCCCTCATAATTTATAAATTTCATATTCAATATTTATTTATAACATTTTAAAATATTATATTTAACCAAATTCTTAGTTTTATTGTTTTAAATTGTTTTATAATCAATTTAAATTATTTTTAATTATAACTAATAAATACTTAACATGTGGAGGGTTCATGTGAAAAATGTCTTATTTGCGAAAAGTGCGAGAAGCAATTCTGACCTCTTATTTATATTTGATCTAATGGCTTAGATTAATCTTATTTTTTTTCATTTTTTTAATTCAAAAGGGTAAAATAGTAAACAAATTTTTTTCTCTCTCCAATATATTTCTCTCTCTTATTTTTCTCTCTCCAATATATTTCTCTTTCTTATTTTTCTCTCTTCATTAATTTTTAAACAAAATAAATTAAAACTAATTTAATAGAAAATTAATAAATTTATTGTGTTCAATGATGATTAACACCTGAAAAAATTTAGGAGTTTTAAATTATCATTACTTTGTTCACTAATAACTCTTGTTCTATATTGTTTCAGTAATCTTTTTTTAAATTAATTCTTTTTTTTCTATATTGATTTTTTCTACTTATTTTTAAGATCCACTTTTTACTTTGTAAGAAATAGAGGGTATTTAATCATAATCAAAATTAAAATTAATAAATGTTCAATAATAAACAATACACGGCTAATAAAACAATCAACTCGTGAATGTTCAATAATAAAACAACTATGTTCAATAACAAACAAACCTTGAACACAGAAAAAACCGTTGAACACAACTAATAAATCTATATTCAATACTGAACGCATCTAATAACCTGATCCAACTCATGATTGTTCACTAATAAACAATCCAGATCCACAAAAGAAGAATAAAGTTGAACAATACAACAAACAAAATGAACAAATCTTGTTAACTTAATCAGATCGAACAATCATAATGGCAAAGAAATATTATTTTTGAACCATCTAGAATAAAAAATTATTTAAAATTTTTAAAAAATATGAACGGATCTAGAATAACTATTTAAATTTTAAAAAAAAACTAAACACAAAATTAAAAAGAAAAAAAAAACCATAGAAGAAGGTTTCCGCCTCGGCAGCAATGGTGGTGGCCGGTGGAACCCTAGCAGTGGTTGTTCAAAAGGAGGGAAACGATGGTGGTGAGCTTGAGGTTGTGATGTGGTGCGGCGGCGACGGCGCTATTGAAGCAGATATCGGTGGGTGGCGGCGCTCTTGATGTAGATATCGGTGGCCGGCGATGAGGGTTGGGTGCGTTGCGGCAGAGGACGTCGGTTCAGATCCCTTACGGATCAGATCGATGGTGGTTGTCAACGGTGGAGGACGTCAGTTCAGATTCAGTGGGTTTTCGGCTCAGATCAGTGGTGGTGGCTTGAACAGCAGCTGATGGTGATGGCGGTCGAGTGAACGGCAAACGGTAGGAGCTTGAACGGCAGACGGTAGGAGCTTGAACGGCGGCCGGAATAGTCTTGAACGACGACAGGGGATTGAATGGCAGAGAAGTTCCAGTCGGTTGATAGAGAGAGAAGCTTTGGATTTGAAGGGTTACGTAAATAGGGAATAGTTCTATTTAAGGTTAAATTTGTTTATTTTAAATTAGGGTAGTAATTTTTTTAAGGTTAAATTTACCTTTTTGTCCTTTTGGAATTTGATCTATTTTCTTTAATTTTCAATCTAATTACAAAAATGCCACATTTAATTATAAACATCAAAATTAAATAATGTAAAGGTCCTAAATACTTCTCGCAATTTTCGCAAGTAAAGTCATTTTCGCATGAACCTCGCTATATATATATATATATATATATATCAGATAAATAAATTTAGCTTTTAAATAACACTGTTCAAAAGTAACAAACCGATCAGGCCATCATGAAAATGTCCAAAGCTAACGGTATGTAAATGTACATACATACATACCCACTTCAGTTACAGACCTACACTCACTACCATCAACCCAACCCAGACAGAAATTACAAGAAAAACAGAGGATTGCTATGCTAGCTAAACAAAAAACAACAATTAGCACTTCTGCCCCTACACTTCAATTTTATTATATTTAGGCCCCAACTGGAGCAGCTACCGATTCTTTCACCTTGGGCGGACGCCCTCTTCCCCTCCGTTCACCGCTCGCCGCCAATCCAGCCTTTGTAGCAGCGCTCCCTAGTTTCGGCGGACGTCCACGTTTCCGACCGCTAACAGACGGTGTACCGGTCGTCGGACCAGTAGAGTCCTTCGGTTTTGGTGGACGGCCTCTAGGCCTTGGCGGAGAGTCGATGGTGGTGTCCGGCGCATGAACCTCCTTGGATTTCGGTGGCCGGCCGCGGCCGCGGCCCCGACGGGCAGGGGCGTCTGGGTCGGGCTTAACGTAGTTGTTCTTAATCATTATGAGTTGGCCGGCGGCTTTCATTTTGTTGAGGTGGTGGGAGAGTAGGGTTGAGTGTGCCGCCGGAAGGTTGCCGGTGGTGGTTTCGATGTGCTTTGAAATCGTCGATTTGTTAGCTCCGTTCTTTTCGTCTATCGCCTCGATCGCTGCAAAAATCAACTGAAAAGAGGCAAAATCATGTCTCAAATCAAGCAATCCCTAAAACAAAACCCAAATGGATAATAAAGCTAAACTTTTATCGTCACAAACCAAAATGCTGCATTCAAATGCTAACACAAAAGAAGAAGAAAACGAATCTGCGAAAAATCAAGCTTTCAGCCTATCAAATAAGAAATTTAGGTCAAATTAAGTTCCAAAAACTTAAAGAAAAGGAAGCTTTGGATTTCAAAATTCAGTATAAAATTAGTACAAAAAGATGATATATAATAAATGCAATAGATGATTCAATGATTTAACCTCAGGGTACTGAGCAGCAATTTCTTGAGTAGCCATGGCGGTTTTGTTGGGAGAGAAAATGATGCGGGGGAGAAAAATAAGATGAACAGAAATACAAGGGTGTGAAGGTTCAAGGTATTTAATATAGATCAATTAAATCAGAGTTGAAAAGAGAAAAAAAAAATACAAAGTAAAAAAAAAAACATATCTTTCAAATAGATATTAATTAAAACTAGTTTTTTTCAGGACAAAAATATTAGGGTTAATAATAATAATAATAATAATAATAATAATAATAATATGTAGTGTAGTAGTTCAAAAGATAATGTAACACTTAAGGATTAATATTCGTATGATGGTATTAAAGTGGTAAGAGTGATTGTATCTTTTGGTCGTAAACGAAGCCACCAGTCCCCCAAGCTGTGGTCAACAATTCTTGTCACATCACAACTATGAGTGTGATGCAACCCACAAGGTATCGGGAATGGAAAGTTGATGTCACGGTGTAGCGAGGAAAGTGATCATTAGAGTACACACAATAATAATTGTTATTAATTAATTATTACGATCACTAATAGTCATGTTGGCATCACTAACTCATTACTAACACCTTGTAGTAATGACTGTCATCACCAGACCTATTCAAGATTAATAACTAGTGCAAACTAGTAGTACCACGAACACAACTAGCTCGTGAAGGCGTTGAACCGAGCATATGACCAGCTTACTCGCCATGCTCTTAGTGACACTCTTGCGGCTTCTACTTGATCTTCATCGTTAGTTAGCTCATTTCTCTATTTTTCATGATAAAAACTTAAAAAGTAACAAACTGAAGAAACTTGGTGTACACTGTACAATAGTATTTAAAATAGATACTTTTTGAGAGGTGACAGTTGTATAGCCATCACCATACTGTACTTCAGAAACATTGAGATTGTAGCCATATAATCCAGTTATTTGCAAAACAGAGTTGTTTTAAGTAACATTATGTTTTGGTCTGTTCCAAGCAATGTTAGAATAGTGGAAGTTTCAAATTGAATTCTGTGATTTTGGCAAGATAGCCAAAAAGATGCAGAATTCAGCTTTAATGTTAGGGATTGATCCATTTAAATGAGTTTCATGTACACATAACATGTTCTTGGGACTATCACCTAGTCTACTAAAACCACTAGTCTAAACAAAAACCGTATTGTAGATTAAACTATTGTTTCCCAGATCAACTTGGTATGTATTGGTTAATTAGGCCACCATAGAGACGGTAAATAACGTGACCCGTGGTTGAAGGGCGTGTGTCACGGTTAGATCTCAGGACACCATCACGATGACAGGTTTCATTAATATTGGAACTCAGATTCATAGTTATGCTATTAATACAGAGCTTTTGGATGAATTTGTTCATAATTGCTTATTGACATGTATGCTAATTGCAGCTTTATGGATTCAGCATAAAACATATTTAGGAATCAGAATTATAAGAATGTTCAAACACGGAATTCTATGATGTGGGGGTTAACGCATAATGGTCACTTTCTTGAGGCCATGAATCTTTTTGGGTCAGATGTGTTTTGCATAAATGAACAAATGCTAGCTACTTTATTATCAATATAAATATAAATAAATGAACAGATGCTAGCTACTTATTCCATGAGATAATCTAGCATCGTTATAGTTAGGTTTGCTTGAAACAGTTTCTAAGTTTGAATTTTTAATCCATCTATATATAAAACTCAAAACTTGCATCCTTATCACATCTCCCTTTTTTCCTATAATATACACTTTTGTACAAAAGCAAAAACAAAATGCAACATTCTCCTAATCTATATACTCAATCTTTATCCTTCAATGGGTCGCTTGCCATATGGATCTGATACTGAACTTGCAAAACTTGAGCCCTGATGGTTATGATGAGCATTTGAGGTTGAGCCCGCAAAAGCCCATGTGCCAGCGGTACCACCAGTGGTGGTGGTGGTGGTTGTGGACCTATAAGAACTAGAATTTGTCTGGCTAGAAATCCCACCTGAAGAAGATGAACTAGAGGGTCTTTGTGGTCTTCTGGTTTTTATACCCTGATACCCTGGTCTTGTTGGTTCATCTAGTGCACCAGATTTCTTGGATAACATCACCACCACTTGGCGCATGGTGGGTCGAAGCTTCGGGTCAGATTGGGTGCATAACAATCCGATTTGTGTACAAGTTGCCACCTGATCAGGGTCAGCTGACATGGCTAGTGTTGAATCCATTATTTCTACACCTTTGCCCTTTTCATATAGCTTATACGCCTGCAAAAAGTCTTGATTATTCAGCTATAAATCAAGAATTTATTGTAGCGACCTCAAAAGTCAAACAGACTTTACTTTGACTTGCAATTACACACACACACTTTTATACATAATTGCAATTTGACATGATTAATATAACTTGTGAACAAAATATGTAATAGGTGAAATAGGCTATCTAGCAATTAACATCAACAAACTAATTTGAAGTTGATTTAATGAAAGCATCTATAGGATATTGTGTTTCATAAGTATAACATTTTTACTTCAAAACTCAAAGTATACACAAATAGACGAATTCTTACCCAATCAAGTAGATTTTGACACTGTGGATCGATTTTGAATGTAGAGTTCTTGTGACCACTAATGAGCTCTAGAACCACTACACCAAAACTATATACATCCGCCTTTACAGATAAATTACCATGCATGACATACTCTGGTGCCATATATCCACTACATTTACAAACAAAAAAAAAGGAAAAATTAATTGGATATCAGTAGATCCCTTAGAAACCAGGTATTTATATTCTAAATAACCTCAAAAAAAAAAACTTTGGACGTTTAACTAAATAACAAATGTTAAGGAAAAAAATAGAAGCAATAATCCCCACATCAATCTTGAATTACTGGGTACCAAATCTTCAAATGGTTAATTCCTTTATGTAAAATTGCTAAAGTGTGAATTTATGCAGTTAACATGTGTTTGTAATATATGCGCTTAAGAGCACCTTTTTGATGAGAATATTCCCTAAAAGGTTCAAACTTTATTAACTTATCAGCTTCAAGAAACTAATAATTGAATAGTGTGAGAACATACTTGGTACCAGCTACACGGGTGTTTACATGAGTTTTATCTTCAGGGTAGAGTCGGGCCATGCCAAAATCAGCAATCTTGGGTCTCCATTTACTGTCTAATAAGATATTGCTTGCCTTTATATCTCTATGAATGATACGATCTACCGAGTCTTCATGAAGATAAAGCAAGCCTTGCGCAACGCCGACAATAATGGAATATCTCCGTTTCCAGTCGAGTACATCCCGCTTTGCAGATTCTAATGACAATGATACCAAAAAGAAAAAAAAAGTTAGGAGTATTTGTTAGTAACAAATAAGAAAATCTTGGGTTTGTTACTAAAATAAATTTTGTTGTGATAACATGCTTAATAATGGCTATGTTAATTGCATTGTCAAAAGACTGTAGGTCTAATTCCATTTGCTCGAGTCACAAATGGGAAAAAAACACATGAAAACAAGCGTAAAGCTCTTGTTCCTATAATTTGATAACAATCCTCAAGCAAGTAATCTTCTGGAATCATTTACATAATTTGATTTCTGAATTAAAGTAAATTTATACATATTTTGCACCAGAATTTATAGGGTAGATTAAAAATACGATGGAGAAGAGAACATACTGAAAAGTAGCTTGTCAAGGCTCTCGTTAACTACATATTCATACACCAAAAGCTTCTCTGGGAATGCACAAAAACCCAACAAGCTCACAACATTACGATGTTGTATACAACCCAATAATTTCGCCTCGTTTATAAATTCCCTTTTTCCCTGTCTTGATGTCTGTGAGAGCTTCTTTACAGCAATCTCCCTGCCATCCTCCAACTTCCCCTGCACATCCAAGTAACTTATTTATTACAGTAATTAAAAGATTGATCATTGATCATCATCAGTACACTGATTCTCTAAATTGCTGAAGTTAAGTTTGAAATTGGATCAATTAGAAATCCACAATTCATGGCAGTCATTAACAATTGATTATTGTCCTCATGAAATTGGATCAATTAGAAATCCACAATTCATGGCAGTCATTAACAATTGATTATTGTCCTCATGAAAGTCTAAAATCTAGAAAATAATTATACATCCATTCATTAGAATTAAAAAATTGGATCACCAAGAAACCTCTGTTAATTTTAATATTGGATCTTAGTGAAACACAGTTAACTAGTTTTCAACCTCTGTTTTTCTGTATCAATTGCTTATCTTCGGTTTGAGTTAAGAAATACTAATAAAATATAATGATACAAGACAGATAAAGACCCTTTAGATCGAACCTTGAAAACAGGACCAAAACCCCCTTGCCCAAGCTTATTTTCGAAATCGTTCGTTGCACAAATTAGGGCTTGAAATGTGAAAATCTTCTGTTCGTGAACAACAGCAACCTTTTTCACATCTTCTGGAGTATCTTCTAATTACCAATTGCAAAACCCAGAAAAATTAGCACGTGAAAGCACAACTTAGTCAAAACGCAAAATTCGAAGCAGTCTTCACGGGGGCATTCAAGATTTTCTTACCTGTGCAGTTAGAGTGGCAGGGTTTGATTAACGAGCGAAAAAAGTGTTTAGATTTGATCATGCTGCTTGCTAATTGCTATCTACAACAACTGACGAACTAACAGAACAGAAACGGAAATTTTTTGCGAATCGGGTGATTGATTTGATCTTTAAAGGCTTGTGCTTACACATTCATTTGTTAGTTGACTTCCACGAAAGCCAGGCTAGCCAGCTACCTCAGAATGTTGAAAGATTTGACAATTTATTTAAACCAGATCGATCAAAAAAAGGTGCTTTGACCTACCGCACCTTCAACCTTTGTTTACGCCTAATTCGAACGGAAAACACGCAAGTCTAAACTTAGGGGCGACCTAAGTTGGCAAGGGGGTAGTTTGTTTAAGCTTATTTACAGAGCTTATTTTCTGTGTGTTAATTTTGATAAGTTGGCTTTTTTGACTTCCTTTTTGAATTATGAGTTTGTTATGAGTTAAAAGAAAAAATAAGTTAGTTTCATAAAAAATAAGTTGAAAAAAATGAGATTATGAAAAATAAGTTCGGAAAATAAATCTTTGATAAACTAAAACAAACACCCACTAAGTGGTTCGGTATGGTGGCATGAGCACACGATATAGAAAAATTTCAAGGTTTTTAACACGGTGTTATCAGTAAATTTTTAGGATGTCATCAGTGATTTTTTTTTGTGCTACAGTAACTTGATTAAAATTTTAAAATATTATATAAACATAATAAATCATACTTAAATATTTTTTTGTAAGATACATTCTTTTGGGGTTCAAAATGCGAATTAGGGTATTAATAATAGTATAAATTTGGCTAAAAACTAATTGGACTCACTTTTATGAGAAGTTTAATGTTCAACTAGTTTATAGACCCGTGCACGCACGCACAGGTATTACGGAAGCGTATTTGAGATATTTTTAAATCAAATGATAAATAATGCAATAAATGAAATATCATAGAAAACTTATATATAGCATAATTATTTACAAAAAAAACTAACTAAATTATTTGAAGCCCTTCTTTATACGCTACATTTGTTGTTTTGTTTGTAACATTACCACTGTTGTCATAAATCAAAACTTCCAATCTTTTTTTACTTTTAACACGTGAAACGGCAACATACAGTTGTCCATGTGTAAACACAGGTTTCCTGAGGAATAAACCAA
>JAUEJL010003608.1:0-10348 GCA_032274825.1 Drosophyllum lusitanicum | reverse complement strand
ATATCCTACTCATTGGAAAAGATATTCCAACCTTGCAAAGTGTTAAAACTTGGCTTGGAAAATGTTTTTCAATGAAATACTTAGGAGAAGCGGCATATATTCTGGGTATCAAGATCTATAGAGATAGATCAAGGTTTTATAGACTTACCGGGTTTTACAGATTTATAGATGCAAACAAATGACACTTTTAATATTGTTTTCTTTAATTAAAAGTAACAACAAGGTTTTAGCTGGAAATAAACGGAAAAAATTACAACTATTCGAAGTACTACAACTTTGCATATATTATTATTTTCTATATTAATACAATTAATTTCAAAAAACTTATCATAGTATGTAATGGATAACTATAATATACAAGGTAAATAATTATTTTTTAAATTTAATTATATTATTATTATTACTCATAACGGGAAACCTTAATTCTAGAAATGTACGTGTTTTTTTGTCCCATTTGCAAACATGGAAAAGTAAATTAGAAATGATTTTGTTCTTTTCTTGTTAAAAGTCAGCTGATTAGTTTTCTACAAAGGTTTATTTTATAGAATAGTAACTAAGTTTGAAAAGTGTTTTACTAAGATTACTCGCCTATTTATCTAACATTGTGAGATAACCCATAAGTAACCTTGTTAAAACACATTTCAAACTTGGTTACTATTCTACGAATTTTCCTCTTTACTATAAAAGTATATCAGATTTAAGCCATATTAAAAGTTAGCAAATAGAAACTCTAAATTGGTTCATATTAAGGTTTAATATAAAAATATATAAAAATACACAACCAAAAGACATCATAACAATTACAAAAAAGTACAACATATAAAATAACCATGGGCATGCTTGAAAGTTATATGACAAAGAAAGTCAACAAACTTTTGTTGAGAATTCCATTGTCCTCTTCAACTTACTCTAAAACTAAACACATGTTTAATTCAAAGTAACAATGTAATAACTAGGGATTTTCTTGAAAGCGATATGACAAAGAAAGCCAACAAAATTTTGTTGAGAGATCCAACACCCTCTTCAACTTACTTTCAAACTTACAAAAATGTAGCTTTATGAATTGTTTTAGTACTCCATGCATTTCATACAATTTGTTTAAAAAAGTCACATGTTACAACCAACTTAGAGAACTTGAAGTATACCGGTATAAAATATACAGCAATAGCATGATTTATAACTTTCAAACCTTATTAGCGGAAGACAACGTTGTTAATTCATACGTCAAACACCTAAAAGGAACAACATTTAGACAACTTTACATACATAAACATTTCAGTAATAGTTAACAACGTATTGAAAAATGAAAACAACACATAATCTGGACATTAAAGGAAACAAGATCAAACAAGAAAGTGGCGGGGTTTATAAGAAAGAATTGCACACAACTTATCAAATGCTGTTCTTGAAACTTTTCGAAGCTTTTAATTAGTGCATAAACAGACTATTTTTAAAATATATAAGTTTTTTATTTATTTATGTCAATTTACATATTTAGTTATCATCGGCTACTACAACAAACATCCTTATATAAATGAAAGCTATAAATTTCCACTTTTAACTTCAAAAGCTAGAATGTACTAGCGAAAATGATGCCTTGTGCTGTTGTGCAACAACATTGAAAGAAGTTAACGATGGGCGTAAGTAGATGATGAAGACAACGGTGAAACAAGTTGTTTGACATTTTAGATTTTAAGTGGTACATCCTCCATCCTTTGTGAGTTTTAATGTTGATGTGAAAATATATGGTAAAGATAAGAAAGGTAGTTGTGAAATCAACATTTGATGAATGGCGAGAAGTGAGGTTTTTAGGCTAAGTGTGTAGTGTAAGTCACTCGCTAAGATTAACTCAAATATTATGTCCTATAGAAACACTTAACATGGACGAGTGACAATCTTTTCAGATTATTCAATCATTAAAGTCTTAAGAAAATAATAACTAAAATTTCAGATATTCAGGTGATAATTACTAAAATCAAGCATTCACCATCTTTGCTTGGATGACTTCATATTGATTACGTGAGAGGCTACCTGATTATCTCCTACCATAGGCTACCTGATTCTCTCCTACCAAGGCGTCATATGTTTTGTAGCGTATTTTTAAAAAATATTTTTCTAAAAACTTTTAATTTTTAACCTGTTTATTAAAATTGTAAACTATAAGATAATAAAAAACTTGAAGTTTTGTACAATTATTCAAAAAGTGATAATTTTAAATAGTTCAGTTAACGTAAGAACCAGCCCGGGTCACCATGTTTTCAAGCCTAATACATGCCACTTTGATGGATTCTTCTTCAGCAGCTACACCTTTCCTTCAGAATAAACTAGTGCCTGTAAAGATCTTATTACGTGACCGGAGATTTCATCATAATAGGCATTCGTTTCGTGCTAATCTTACATTTTGTTAAATATTTACAATTGTTTTTTCTGCAACATGGAAGAAGAAACTATCAATTATTGTGTTTTTAAGTATAGATGGGTTCAAGGTTGTTGGTTTAAGCATGGGTTAGAAAAAAATGCTTTCTAATTATTTTAATACAACTTGTTTACTCTCTCTTTAGCATATCTGGGATTGTAGACATATGTTATTTCATACTTCATCAAAGGAAGTTCCTTTCCTTTTATTAAGTGGGAGGACCATTTTTATAAGATTCAAAGACTCTTGGCAAATTAATTGATAATAGATATTTAAAAACTAGTTTAAATTTCTAAAGTTGGTGTTTTGATTCATGGAACAACTTTCATTCTTTTATCTGGTTGTAAATGGTGTTTTTTATTAGTCTAAATCTTGAAGTCTTGTTTTTATATTTTGGCCTTTGTTATATATGCCATTCTGCCTTTCAATTTTTTTTTCTCAAAAGTTTCAAACACATAGAATGATAGAAAGGACCTCCATTTGAAATCATATAAAATGAGGGATCATGTTGTCTTTTAATGAAAGTTGGTAGCCTCTATTGTAACATGGAGCGAGCGCCTGCCCCTTTTTTCAGCCCTTTTAAATAGAATAGCTGAATTGAAGGTTCTGTTGCAAAACCCTCGAAGAAGATACAAGTTAAAAATTCGCGATCTAGGGTTCTTCTCTGCAAAGAAATGGTAAGCAGTTTCTATATTTGTTGGACACTCACATATCTTGTGTTTGGATTTGTACATTCTTATGCTTATTTCACGCATTCTAATGCGTGGAACTCTATTTTATGCAGGCTGACTCTCCTCGACGAAGGTAAACCCTAAAAGGCCGAACTAGGTTTTCTTCCATTTTTTCTTCGATTGTTGCTTATTTCTGTATGCTGTGACCCCTAGGTTTTTTTGATCTGTCGGTTTATGCCTTGATTATTGTTTTATCGTTTAGCATAGTGGAAACGCTTTCTGAGGCGAAATTGTTCTTATTCGTTGAATTATACAGTACCGAGAGTCTGAAAGGAATATTTGTGTTGTCAGAAAATGAGAGTAATTGTAATCAGAAAAGGGCCGTATAACGAATATCGAGCTTTACGCCCTAAATCCCTAAAGTGGGTTTGCTAACTTCTTTAGTTTCGGTGCAAATGTTTTAAGATTTCATACCCATGTCATGATTTTGTTGGTGGATGTTCTTGATCAAGTCGGTGAAAGTTGAAGTCTTGACATGTCTATTTTCGGATTGCAGTTAAAATTTTATATTTTCCTTTTATTTTGGTACATGAAACTAGGATATGATGCTCAACTGCTCGGATATTGCAAAGTAAAGCTCTTGCAATGCCATGTTAGTAGCAACAACAACAATACCCAATCCCTTCTTAACGGGGTATGGGGAGGTAAGAACCTCTACCCGTAGGTAGAGAGATTGCTTTCAGAAAGACCTCCGACAGTGGAAAAAAAGAAAATAACAATAATCATAAATAAATAAATAGATAAAGAAGATAAAAATAAATATAACTAAATAATAGAAGTAAGGAAAAAAGCAACAAAAAGCACATAAAAAGAAAAAAGAAAGGTATCATATATGTGTGTGTGTATAAATATAAGTATTACTAGGGATAATACAACTATTAGTCTATTACTGCATGTTGGATGCTTTGAATCAGGATTTTTAATTGGTCACATTATGTTAATGGTTGTTGGATAAAAAAATCTTATAGTTGGCTCTGTATACTGTTGATAATTTCAGGAATCATCTAATTTTACATGTTTACATTAGCAGGACAAGGAATTATCTAGTATTGTAATTAAAGCTAAAATTTTTAAGTCATAATCGTTGGGTATCATGTTGTGTTCAAGCTTGAGACAACTATGATTTTGTCAATGTTGCCATCAATGTAACTCAGTTATTAAAAGTGTATTGTTATTGAAATAGAACCATCCTGTGATGTGGTTTGTGAAGCAGATGTTTCAATTATCATTCATGAATCTATTTATTGAATTATAATTCTGTCTAAAACTCTTAAACTCCTTATACCAGCCATAAAATAATATTTTTACAAACAATTTTTTGCGTGGGTAGATTCTTACCTTGTTTTTTCTGGTTTATGCATTTGTTTGTAGACATTACTGGTAAAAAATAAAAAACTTACCAGTAGCAACATTAATATAGATCTCTTCTTGAGTTCTTGTTAGTACTTGGTAAAGTTACAACAGGTGACTAATGAAACAATGTGAGGCTATGATAGATAATTTCAATATACAAGTACATTTTGGGTTGCCCATACTTGCTTGGTTTTTATGTTCCACAGTTATACTTGAGTAAATTTCAGTAGAAAAATAAATTTGAAAAAGTTTGTAGTGAGTCTACCATTCTTCTATCATGATTAGTTTGATTCACAAATTAACAAATGACAGGTAGAAATGTTATTATCTGAATAAAGTAATCAACTCTAAAGTCCCTCCTGCAAAGTAACAGGGGTTGAGGCAACATCTAGACGACATTAAGAAATATCATATTTTCATGTTTTCTTGTGCTTGATGATGGATATATAGTTATTACCGATTCACATGCTTACATAGTTACACTACCTTTTAAATTTATTTGGGTCAACATCCATTGCTTCACCCTGAGGCATGAGTGTTTTAGACAGAAATCTATCACCATTTATGTCGGCTAGCCATTCTTGAAAATCAGAACATGCATTTGCCTCTAGAACAGGGTTGACTGGGTTTTATCTTGAAATATAAATATGTAGGGAGGAAGTTCAAATTTATTTGTGAAGGTCACTAAAGCAGCCATAAATCACCATTCGCCTCTGATATGCCAGTGCATAGGGTTGATGCTAAAGTGTTACTGCATCCCTTTTGGGCATGTGATATAAGTTTTACAATTCCAGTAACCAAACTATTTCTGAGAAACAGTCTTTCATTCTTTACCATTTTTCTTTCTTTTCTCTTCTACCTTTTGAGGTCCCGACTCCATTTGGTCTCATTATGGAGCTTGGATCACAAAATGAAAAAGAGATATGAGATGAAATGGACTAAATGAATGTGCTCTTGGTCTGTGAGTCGTATAGGACAATGATTAGATCATTAACAATATAAATTTGTCATGCTCCTGTTCCATACAATTTATTGGGTCTCTAATTAATTGGTAAAAACATTCATTATGAAGAAAGGAAAAGAAAATAAGTTACTTCATTCTTATATATCCATATAGTCTCTCATCATGTGATGAAACTAATAGGGAGTGGGACATCAAGGTTAAACTATATGCATTTTTCACCCTATAGTTCTTATCTTAATGGATAAATGATCTTCCTAATCATAGTAGGAAAAATCTTTTGCCAACCGGATGAATTATGGTTTGAGCCTTCTCTAACACAAGTAGATGTGGCCAGTCTTGGTATCATGTCAACAACACTGGCAGTGCATTTAACAAATTGCTTCATGTAGATTAATTTGCCACATTGAATGTTATGTAATGCAAGTTAGTGGATATAAATAGCATCATGCATCTCCATGCTTATATATATTACTTGCCCTAAAATTTTTACCAATGCGTTCAGGTACTCACATTCTCCTCCCTACGAAGCACCATCAAGGTCCAGGTCCAGGTCTCGATCTAGATCGAGATCTTGGTCAAGGCCAAGAGGGAGGCCTGCATCCAGATCAAGATCCAGAAGTCGTGGAAGGTACAGTTTTGAGCTGTCTTGTGATTTCTTATATTCTGTTTATTAAATGTTTTTTAGCTTCATTATGTGGATTGATGCTTGTTTATGTTGCTCTGATGTTTTTTTTAACCTTGGCAGGGAAGAAGAGATTGTAAATCCTGGAAATACTCTTTATGTAACTGGCCTATCTACTCGTGTTACACAAGAGCAGCTTGAAGAACATTTTTCAAAGGAGGGAAAGGTTGGTTTATTTTAATGATTTTTTCTTTCTTGTAATACTAATAGCTTAGGAGCATCTAGGATTTCTGTAGCTTGCGATGTGTCCCATGTCAGCAACTCACAAACCTCTTCTTTCTACAAAAGATCTCCGCTGTCCTAAATAATTGTATCTGGGTCCCACCTTTTCTTTTACTTTAATACAATTCATTATAAAATATATAATTTCGATATATAGTTTCATTGCAACTAAATAAATTATGTAAAAGTAACAAATTCAATAAAAAATAGGTACTTACATGATCTAGTATTCTAGTGTATTGCAAATAAGTTATTTCGAGTAAAATAATTAATAATGATTATTCGTATCTGTATTATGTATTCCCAAAAATGACTAATGAATATTGTTCTCAATGTAGGTGGCTAACTGTTTTCTGGTTGTGGAGCCTCGTTCACGCATCTCTCGTGGGTTTGCTTTTATAACAATGGACACTGTTGAGGATGCCAACCGCTGCATAAAGCATCTTAATCAGTCGGTCCTTGAGCATCGCCAAATAACTGTTGAGAGGGTGAGTTCCTTTGACTTTACTGGTTACTGATGATTAAAGCTTTTTTTACTTGTTAACTTTAAGGTTTACTGGCTATATTGGATCAGTTATGTTGGCAGCAATCAAAGTTGATGAGTTCATCAATGCAAACTCTTAAACAGCTTGTTCAATGGCCAGCTAAAACCAGCATCAATCAATTTCACATGCATCATCTGTTCTGATCAACTAAACATACCAAGCTTATTGCTCAACTATATACAACTTCAGCATACATTCAACTATCAACTAATCCAACGGTCATTATCAACAGCAATTATATTCAACTGTCAACTAATCGACGGTCATTATCAACATCTAGCCAGGCTTTAGTGCCTGATGGGTACTAGCCACATGCATTTTCTTTTTAACTTTTTTCTCTTGAGCCGTTTTTCTCATCTTTGCTATGGAGATCGGGCCAACTTTCTCATTTTCATTCTTCCTTCTTATCGGAACTTCTAACGATGATGACTTCTTTATAACAAGTAAAAGAATATACCAAAATATGCATGTTAGCCATATCATTTTTAAGCTAGTTGCTTGTTAAAAGGACCTTTACTTGAGGTTGCTTATTTGATTTTATTTCAGTCACGAAGGAAACGCCCCAGGACACCGACACCTGGTCATTATCTTGGCCTGAAAAACACTAGAGACACTGGTAATTTCTCCTCCTTTTTGTCTGCCAAATTATACTTTTCATTTTAGAAGCGGTGAAATGGAGCTGTGTGGATAACAGGTTAAAAATGTATGCATACACAAATGCCCACTGTGTCAAATATATATCATCTCAGCAATAATCTTATTTTTCTAAATAAAATAATAAATGAGGTTAAATGCATTAAAAACACTTTGGGCAATTTTCGACGTGTTTGACCCATTTTTTTCAAAGCTATTTTTAAAATTTGTTAGAGATAAAACGTAACACGTGACCTGTTTGTAAGTAAATGGATTAAAATTTTCCTCTCTATATATTTGGTGTCATTTTTAGGGTATCGTGGCGACAGAGGCAGGTACCGTGGCCGTGATGACCATGGATACCGGAGGTCTCCAAGAAGGTCCCCACCTCCATATAGAGGTGGTGGTCGTGAATACTCTCCTCCAAGGAGGTCCCCACCGCCATATAGAGGTGGCGGCCGTGATTACTCGCCGCCAAGACGCTCACCTTATTATGCTGGCAGATCAAGGAGGGGGGATCATCGATCTAGGTCTCCTCCATATTCTCCTCCTTACAGGAGTCCTGACAGGCACTATGCTCGTCGCTAGGTGAGTTGTTTCTCAAGTGCTGCTGAATGCTGCTCATCCCATAATATGTTGTGAGAGTGGAATTGTGAAGTTGACAGATGATGATGTTTAACCTCTTGTGAACCGTGTGTTTAAGGAATTTGATACTGGATTTAGTGATTACTTGTTTAAGTTTTCATCACTGATGCATCATTAACATGGACCCTTTCATCTTTTTAGGAAATTTGTGGTTGAAAAATGTCAGTCATCATGTTTTAACTATATGAAGTTGTGAACTACTACTGCCAGGTTTTCTTTCTTTGCTGATGATTGTTGCGTCTGAGATTTGGCCAAACTAGGGTTGCATGTTGCCTACTTTTTAGATTTATTTTGAACGAAGAAATCAAAGGTATTCCTACATTCTGAAATGCGAATCGAACCGCTCAATTAATTTCAGCATGATATTAACAAAAGACTAGCATGGTACCGCGTAATACGTCATCGTCGAATAGTTTCTTTTTGACAGCATGTGCATTTAAATTTTCAAGAATCTTGGGCATTGTGTCTGCCTAATGCGGTGTTAGTGAATTGTTCAACAATCTGTTCATGTTCTTTCTTCTTTTTCCGTATCTTTTACTTTTTTTTTCCATCAACTCTTGTCGATTTATTGATATTTAAATAACAATAAAATAAGGAAAAATATCTCAATTTATAAAATAAGAAAGAGATAAATATAGTCTGGTCTTGAGAATTAGGTTTACGTAGGTGGAGGGTGTATAGGAAAGGGAGATTTATATATTTTTTGGTCAATTTCATGATTAATTACTTGATGTAATTTAAGTCTTGCTGTTTATTAATGTGGGGTATAGTTTATTTGTTAGTTTTTGTCATTATGGTTTTCATAATTGATGTTAGGTGCTCATCAATGTGTGTTATGGTAAATTTATTTGTTGCTCTCTTTTGTAAGGGTTTTCTTGTTGGTCAGGTATAATGTAATTGAAGTTGTATGATTGATGATTACCTATTGGTGTTATGGTTTATTTGTTAGGGGTTTTCTTGTTGAAAGTGATTTAAGTTTAAACTTTAACATCCTTTGAAAGTATTATAGTTGGGCCAATATATGAAAATGATAAAGTTTAAACTTTAATACCATTTGAATGTATAATAGGTGGGTTAATATATCACCACCTTGAATGCCATGTTAGTAGATTTGTAACATTGCTTATGTTAGTTAGTATGTGTAGGGTGCTTCTGATCACTAAAAGTCACAAAAATATGAATCATATTAATTCAAATTACAATACAAGTAATTGATTGACTAACATATAAAATAAATAAATTCATCAAATCAATACGTTCAAATTATTAAAACACATTGGATAAAAGTATCTACAATTCTCCACTCAATATCTTGACAATAATAAATCATCCTCAATAAAAAATATTATTAGTATTGCTTTGAGTATTTTTATAAGGTTGTTATGAATACTCTTATACTACAGTATTATTAGTGTGCATGAGTACAGATAGATTTGTAGGATCAATATAATTGATGATTTTAAAAGTAAAAAAAAAAGCAAGTCAAGAAGCACTACATTTAAGTATGCTTTTTTTTCAGTTTCTGTTTTCTTCACTTCTTGTACACCATGGAAATGGAAGAAACGCATTCTTTAGGTTTTTTTTTTATTTATAAATAAGTTAAGAGTATATAAAGTAGCAAAAGTGGATTTCTTTTTTATTCATTTAGATTTCATGTTTATGATCGAGTTTCTTAGGTTTCGTTTTTTAAGTTTCCATGCAAATTAAATTTAGTTGATAATGTGATATTTATTTAGAATGATGGTAAACAGTGGTGTAATATTATATTTTATTTAAAATTAAGTAGTCTTAAAATCTTGACGATAGAAGTCAGGTGACTTAATACACGTTTCTTTTAATCTTGATGTTCATTAACTTAGTGTTCTTCTGTTTCTAATCGTTGAATTGCCTGAAATTCAACTAAAGTAAGCATATAACAGTGTAAATGTGCACACATGATAATACTTTCTACAAGGATGTTAAGGGGAAAAATCATAGAATAGTAACCTGTAACATCCGTGGTTTTCAAAAATTGAGATTTATAAATTTTTTTTCTACTCAATCAGATTCATCGCAACGGAAGACTTATTAAACATCATTCTGATTAAAACAGATAAACCGTTTTAAACGTTCATCAAGCAAAACCACCGTTACGTCACAAACACATCATTGTTTTAA